>CAUYRB010010389.1:0-14418 GCA_963574695.1 Propithecus perrieri
ATCGCTTGAGCCCAGGAGTTTGAGGTTGCTGTGAGCTAGGCTGACGCCATGGCACTCACTCTAGCCTGGGCAAAAGAGTGAGACTCTGTCTCAAAAAAATAAAAAAAAAAAAAAAAGAAACTTGTACATAAATTTTTTTTATTATTTGTATAAATTTATGGGGTATGAGTATAATTTTGTTACATGGCTTTTAGTGTATTCATCACCCAAATAATGTACATTGCATCCATCAAGTAATTTCTCATCATTCATCCCTCTCCCATCCCCCACCCTTCTGAGTCTCCATTGTCTATCATTCCACACTCTATGTCCATGAGTACACATTAATTAGCTCCCACTTATAAGTGAAAACGTGGCATTTTTCTTTCTGTTTCTGAGCTGTTTCACTCAAGATAATGGCCTCCAGATCCAACCATGTTGCTGCAAAAGACATGATTTCATGCTTTTTATGGCTGAATAGGATTCCATTTTTGTATACAAACATTTATAGCAGCATTATTCATAATGGCCAAAAGGTGGAAACAACCTAAATGTCATCGGTGGATGAAAGGATAAACAAAATGTGGTATTATATCCATACAATGGAATATTATTTGGCCATAAAAAGGAATGAAGTGCTAACACATGCTACGGCGTGGATGAACCTCGAAAATACTATGCTAACTGAAACAAGCCAGTCACAAAAGACAATATACTGCATGATTTCATTCATATGAAAGTCCAGGATAGGGAAATCCCTATAGTGGTTGCTTAGGGCTGAGGGGATAGAGTGGTCATAGCTAAAGGGTAGGGGGTTTCTTTCTGAGGTGATAAAAACATACAAAAATTGACTATGGTGATGGGTGCCTATGTCTGTAAATATGCCAAAAACCAGTAAGCACCTTCAGTGTGTTAACTGTATAGTATTTGAATTATATTTCAATAAAGCTGTTAACAAACAGAAGTCTGAAAAAATTTTTTAAAGATCATCCTATGAAAACCTGAGCATGTACTCATCTGATTTAGGTTCTAAGCCTGGATACTTTTGTTACAGTCAGTGGAAGACTCAGGCTGGGGCAGACATAATTACCAGCTGGATTCCCGGCACCAGTAGTTTTCATTTGAGTGCTTATTTACCAGAATCACTTGTTAAAAACGCACAGTCCTGACACCAGCAAAAGAGATTGGGTGGGATAGAGATTTACCCCACAGATCTGCTCTGCTTAAATTCCCACGTGCATCTGCTGCATGTTGATTAGCGACCATATTTAATATAAATACTTCCCTGTACTACGTTATCTAGATGAAACCCACTGGATTTAGCCTACACTTCTAAGTAAATTCTAAAATGTTGAACATATGTCCTAATTATAGAAAAAAAAAATAGCCTCCAAACTTCTGACTTGTGAAGAGTAGTCTAAAGGTAACCACAGAATTTCCACACTTCTCATTTGACCAAAAGGACTATCCAGCTCTAGACAAAAGAACCATAATTAGCCGTAAAAAGCACAGAGCAGAACTGCATCACCCACAATAAATCAAAAGGCCTCAGTACATACCACACCAAGAATACCTGGTACTACTAAGAATATTTAATCTTGCACAATTTTGTGGTTATAATTCAGAACTTTATGTCCTGACCATCCTACTAATATTCTAAATTCTAGTTAAAATCCATCTTTAAACTGAAGAGATTTTGTATGCACAATATATAGCTGAGGATATCTACCACCAAGAAGCTTTTTAAAATGAGGGAAAGGGCTTTTAGAATTAAAAAAAAAAAAGTAGAGAAATGAAGTAATAGTGGACATTTTTTAATAGTAAATACATATAAAAAACATCCAGAAGTTTTCAACACAACCCCCCACCACCTGACCTAAAAAAGGGATTCTAAGAACAGAAAAGAGACCTCCCAAAGCTTATAAACTCCTTCCCTTGGTGGGGGTGGGGGGGAGTGCTTTTTAGACCTTCAGTTTATTTACTCTTCATTCCTGAAAAGCTTGGTTTTCTGGTTTTCTAGTTAGAAGCAGATATGAAGCAGCAAATTAGTACAAATAAAGAACTGCTAGAGGAAAGCACAGTCAACAATGACAATGAGGAGGAAGATTCGATGAAGGTATAAAAAGGAGACCCAAACACAAACAACAAAAACACAACAATCCTACCTGGAAAAGAAGTTCTATGGGCATTACTATATTAGAGCTTGCCACCCTCCAAAGCTAATCTCTCCATCTGTCCTCTGGAACTTCTCTCCTCCCATTTCCCTAGAATCTTGCTCCAGGAATCATCCTCTCTTCCCTACCATATCTTGACACTTTTCTTTCCTAATGGACCCTTCCCCTCAGCAGAAAAATATTCTCAAGTCTCTTCCAAATAATTCAAAAGAGCCCTTCTCTACCCTAAATTCTCCTCTAGTTACTTTCTTCGCTTTTCCTTCTGAGACAAGGTTTTGAAAAGAATAGTCTCTACTCACTACCACCCTTTCCTCACCACTCATTTACCTTCTAACCCACTGCAACTGGTCTTCTGATCACCTACTCTACCAAAGCCGATCTCATATAAATCACTAGTGCCCTCCTAATTGCCAAAGTCAGCTTTCTGCTCTTACTTCTCTTGACTTCCTCAATACATCTGACCCAACAGTGAATACTTCCTTCAACTCTCTCTTTCTTTGCTTAGAGTCTGTGATGCCACACTCACCTAGATTCATCCTAACTAGAGTCTGCAGTCCTTGGATGTCAATGGAATTTATGCAAAAAAAAAAGGGTAGAGGGTTTCTGTAGTCTGAATGAATTCCCCCAAATTCGTATGTTGAAACTTAATCACCAATGTGATAGGATTAAGAGATGGGGCCAGTTGGGCATGGTGGCTCAGGCCTGTAATCCCAGCACTTTGGGAAGCCAAGGTGGGAGGATCACTTGAGGCCGTGAGTTCAAGACCAGCCTGGGCAACATAGTGAGACCCTATCTCTACAAAAAATAAAAAATTAGCCAGATGTGGTGAAACACACCCGTAGTCCCAGCTACTCTGGAAACTGAGCCAGGAGGATCACTTGAGCCCAGGAATTGGAGGTTGCAGTGAGCTGTGATCACACCAGTGCACTCCAGCTTGGACAACAGAGCAAGATTCTGCTTCAAAACAAAACAAAAACAAAAAGAGGTAGAGCCTTTAGGAAGTGATTAATTCATGAGGACAGAGCCCTCATGAATGGGATAAATGACCTTATAAAAGTGCCAGGGAACTGTTCACCCCTTTTGCCCTTTTCCCATGTGAGGACACAGCATTTATTCCTTCTGCTACATAAGGATGCAGCAAGAAGGCCCTCACCAGACACCAAATCTGCTGGCACCTTGTCTCGGACTCCCCAGCTTCCAGAACTATAAGAAATAAATTTCTATTCTTTATAAATTACCTAGTCGGTGGTATCTGTTACAGTAGCAGGAATGGGACTAAGACAAGGGTTCATGATCAAATAGGTTTCTATACTATAGAATCTCTCAGATTTTTAATATACTGACATTTGTGACTCTGCAAGATGGCATTCGGCAGTGTTTTGCAAAATTAATTGACTACAGAACAGTTCCCTCTCTTTTAAAGAAGTATCATATATGACAAATGAGTCAGGGAACACATTTTGGGTAACATTGCTCTTGATATTCTTTTTCAGTCTTATTTGTAGGATCTTCTTCCTCCATTAGCCTCCCAAATGGCCAATTTCCCAAAGGTGCATCTTTAGTCCTCTCTTATCTCACACTTTAATCACCCTTTAGTTCTCCACTTGCCTCATCCTATACGTTTTCCATAGATGATAGCATTCATCTCCTCAAGGCATCAACACAGCCTTAGAGTCAACAAGTGACTATGCCACTTACTGTGTAACCTTAGAATAATAATAACTCATAAGGACTAAATGACATGATAGATATAAAGTGTTTACCACAGCACCTGAAACATTTAAAAAAAATCTCAATAAATGATCACTATCATTTTCTCTGTCTCCAGCCTAGATCTCCTTTCTAAGCAGATGTATCTATCCAATTTGGGACCTTCCCTTGTGTCATACACAGTCATCCCTTTTTATCCACAGGAGATTGGTTCTAAGATTCCCTTGGCTACCAAAATCTGCAAATGCTCAAGTCCATGATATAATTACCCTTTAAGAACTATAAGTTCTTAAACTATACTATAGGCATAGTATTTGGATATAACCTATGCACATCCTCTTGTAGACTTTAAATCATCTCTAGATTACTTATAATACCTACTACAATGTAAATGTTATGTAAATAGTTGTACTTTTTAAAATTTGTATTATTTTTTATTATTGCATTATTTTGTTGTTGTTACTGTTATTTTTTAATATTTTCAATCAATACTTGGTTGAATCTGCAGATTCAGAATTCGTAGATACAAAGGGCTAACTGTATACTTCAAACTCAAGATGCTCACCTCCTACCCCACCATCTAAACTGGGCCCTGTATTCTCTATCTCAATGAGTAGCACCACTATCCACTCAGTTACCCAAATCTGTAACACTGAAGCCATATTCTAGATCCTTCCTTTTCAATTACCATCCTTCCCTCTTCCCCCAATTTAGTAAGTAAGTACACCTGGCTCCCACTAATACATTTTTAGATGGCTATCTTTCTAAAGTGAAAATCTGATCGTATCACTCCTCTACTTGAATTCTTCAATATTTCCTCATGGTTCTCAGCATAAAAATTCAACCTTGAATCACAAAAGGCTCCTCATGATCTGGCCTCTTTAGTCTCATCTCCCATAATGCCCTGACCCTGACATATATTCTCTACTCCAGCTGAATAAAATCATGTGTATGTCTACAAATGGCTATATTGTCATATCTTTACATATTCTACTCTTCTATCTATAAAATCTACTCAATTCCACTCCCACTCATTTTCTTGCTGACTAATGCCAATTTATCTTTTTCATGAGTTTAATTACATGTTATTCCATTCCTACATAAAATGCAGCCTATAAATTTAAATTTTCATTCTCAATCTATTTAATAATACAAAACACAAGCAATTCATCCAATATGCTTAGGTAAAGTTATTATCTCCAGAACTGTCTGATTTTAGTAGTGAGGAAGTCTATAATTAAGATTAACATTTCTTCATTGACATATATTTATTACATATTTATTATATTCCAGACTCTAAGGGGGTTACAAAAATGAATAAGAAAGGTTCCTGAGTTCAGTCTAATGGGTGGGGGCTGACTCCTAAAACAAAAATATAATGCTATAAAGACATGGATATGTATAAAATTTCTATAAGACACAGAGGAGGAAATAATTAACTTAGGTGGTCACAAAAGAATACAATTGTAATAAACTCTAAATAAAATATTTTCCCCCTCAGTAAAATGAATTTTTTACTTAGATTAGATAGTAAAACTTACCCAATGAATATCAAGATAAATGCTAGTTTCTAAAGTTTTCACTCTTCAGGTGATAAGAGGTTGCAAAGCCTTGCAGGATAACAGGATGTGGGCAGACTTTTAAGTAAAGATTCTAAGTAGCCAAAAAAGCAAACAAAAGAGTTTTCAGGAAAACCCAGCAATATATGCTCATGAATATAGCATTATTTTAGAGAGTCTAAATATTCCATTTTAGAGCAGTGCTCTGACTTCTGATTAACAAGAAATGGTTCTTCCTCTAAACTGCTGTAAGATAGAGAAATGAACTTATTTACTAACATGCCTCAGTATGTCACGGTCTCTTTTTTATAGCAGCTTGGCCTATTCCTTAACTAACACAGGCACAAATGGCGATGAATGCACACTACTTTCTGAGAGATGTAATACTATACATGAAATAAAATTAATTTCAGAAATTCACATCTAATCAGCCATAAGCTCTCTTCTTTGCTCAGTTACAAAGTAAAAGTACAAACTCATATGGTTGTGTAAAAGCAATCTTTGTTATGAGTGTGTTACAGCCACTTTAAAAAAGCAACCCCTGTGTTCACCTTAGGATTGTGTTCTAGAATCCCCCTCACTAGAGTGGCCATATGCCCTGGTTTGCCCATCTTAGTTAACACCTGTTGCACAGTAAAATGATTACTAGCACTACTTTCACTCCCATTATTATCCTGGTTTGAATAATAAATTATAAGATTGCCTTTTCTGTCATCCATTTTCTGTCCCCCTAAAAAGAAAAATCTCAATTATTTGTCTTTTCAATCCAGAGGTCAGTTTCTATCATTTAACATCTTCAACACCTTTAGGGGAAATAAATATCTGGTTTTAACTATTCTGTCTCTGAGATGGATTAGCTCAAAATATTCTTCAATTTTACTACCTCTTCCTCCCTCTCACCCCCTCGTATTTGCTGTGAAAGGAGACTCTTCTTTAGACCAGAAAAAAAAAAATTTTTTTAAGGAAGTTGTAGAGGCATCCAAGAGAGGCAGGGGAATCAAATGGACAAAATCGATCCTAATTTTCCATGGTGAATACTTTTTGAGACTCCCTCTCAAGGAAAAAATAAAGAATTCAATTTAAGTCTATAAAATAATAAGCTATGAAAGTATCTTTTTTAGCCTACACAATAGAATGTATATTTTTAAATGAGTGTTCTCCTCAAATAGTTATCTTTAGAAGTTCTATGATATCCCACTACTTGAAAAATTTTTGGAATTATCTGCTTGGAAACTGTGTTTAAGCCAGATCATGATTCACAAAAAATTATCTCACTAACTTACAGACAAGCCTATTTTCATTTCCTTTCTTTTACTAAATTATTAATTTTGTGAATAAGGTTCCACGGCTGAGAGCCCCGTTTCCTGTTCTGCATCTCCCTAACAAATCCCTTAGACAGTCTTTTGATGTGCCATCTGTCCCAGGGTTATGCATCAACCTTTCTCCCCCAGCTTTGAGGGCAGGAACTGATTATTTTAGACATTCTTGTATCCCTAGGGCCTGAAATATAAAAGACACTCAATTAAGATGTTTGAGATTGGTTAATTAATATTCATCAGATATTCATCAGCAACAAATTATTTTTGGCTATTTTCAAACATTGAGTTCACCTTCAAAGGAAGATTTGTTACCCATGGAAGTATTTAAAATATTTAAAAGAACTGAAATATTTAAAAGAACTGAAGGCAATGCCAAAAAAAGGAAGTTCAAAGATGATAAGCAACTGTTGCATTATTTGCATAAGTACACTGTCCATTTTTCCTAGGACCAGACAACAGTCTTTTGAAGATATAAGCTCAGTTACATTTGTTAAAAGTAGTCTTATTACCCTAGAGCCTAGAACTCCTTAACTAACTGAAATCTTCTAAATAAAGAAAGAAAAAACTTAGAAACAAAACTGGCTACTCTTCATCAACATCTGGCCTTAAAATTTTCTTACTTTTAAAAAATCTCTAATTCTTCTCTCCCAGATAAAACTGCCAATTAACTAGTGTGAAAATGCATCAACTCTGACAAAACCTTAATTGCTTTACAATCCTTTCCCTAAGTTAAAAGTTTCTCCAAATCTTAGCTTTAGAGGATTTATATTAAAAACTGTACTCTGTCCTGCTGTAAAAATAGCACAAGTTTAAGTTTCAATACAACTTCTCTTATAGGAAATTACAAAAATCTCTAAATCTCTATAACTAGAAGAATAGATTTTTATGTATCTTTCCAATTAACTATACCTGTCCCCCTTTTTATTAACAGTATTTCCAGGTATCATGGCATTATTCATATAGCTATAAAAATGCCAAAATCAAGTTTCCATTAGACCTAGTTCCATAACACAGAAAGATTTTTAAAAAAATAAATCTCAGTAGCTGAATTTAATTAACTTTAAACAAATAAATCATCCAATCTCAGATAAATGAGTCTCAAGGGACAGTAGGAGAAAAATAATCACAGGTAAGGGAGATTGCTCACTATTTAAAGAATTAAAAGCATAAGCTAATTATAACTCATATATTATAAATGCCACACCTTAAATTCCCATGGCCACATAGTAGTGAAATTTAGTCATTCTTATCATTAAGACTCTCATGGAATCAAGTACCTGTACACAAATTCCTAGGAATTCTCAAATATAAGAGTTAAATTCTATGGGAAAGTTACCAGTGTCTGTTATTTCCAGTGCTCATATTGAGCAAAGAAACACCACCTCGTTACTAACCTACTACATCACTACATGAGTCACCTTAAAACAAGATTTTCCTCCTTTGTTTAAAAACAAGACAACCCCATACCAAGCAACAAGTGATAAGGTACAAGTTTAGACAACTTTACTTTCAATAGAAAGGACTTAATCAAAAGCATATAATTGCTGTTAGAGTTTTACTATCTATCACTGTTATTGTTAGTTTTAAATTTTGGTTCTCAAGGAAAACTTTTAGAGGGTGCACCCCTGCCCATTGTAACCTGCAAAATAAACACTTCCTCTAGGAAAAGGGTGGCCCTGCTTGTCTCCCTGTATGGCAATGTTGGGGATACTTAACCTTTATTTATGTCTTACTCTATATATGATTTGAGCATCACAATCTGACGCAAGCAACTGAAGTCCCAATATTTAAGCAACAAATGCATGTTACTCAGAGAGTAAGTGTACAAAGATTATCATATCATTATATAAATACTTTTGGCCAGTGGTATAAGATCTTGTGAGACATATGTTAACACTGTAAAACAGATCATCTGTCATGGTTTATGGCTCAGTGTAGCTTTAGTTTAGAATGGCTAACATCCTTGATGAATGACTTGCAGATGAATTTTATCATTAGAGTTTCCTGACATCTTGCATTCTACGTAATATCACTTTGTCCTTTGAAACCTTTATATCATAAATTTATTATAAAAGGAAGCAATTTTTTGCATTTAATAATAAAAATATTCTTCTGTGTGAATGATATACTTCACAATTTAAACAATGAAAAAATGTAATAAAAATTAGCTCATTATTTGTTTAGGATCATGTTAATTTTGGCCTGTCAATTTGGAGGCAGTTATGTTAGTTTTCCCTTGAAATATAATTGATAATCCTACATCTTTATCTTTAAAACAGTGACATTATTCCCTTGGTCACATTCATCTGTTATAAATGTTAGCTGATGTGGAAGGAAAAAAATCATCATTGGTCCATGTTGCACAGTAAGGAGCCAAGCTAAGCCCTGGACAACCTAAATTTCTTCACCCTCAAACACCACATGCTGCACCTATGGTAACGATAACAGCTACCATTTATTTGAAGACTTAAAAGGGCCAGGTTCTATGTGAGCATCTCATCAATAATAACCATGGAGTTGCATCAAATGTACATTTAATTTATACTAATTTTATTTTATGTGCTGGGTAGAGAATAAACATGAATTAAAATACAAGTTATAGTGCACATGATATTACCTGCCATTCCACTCAACAAGTGTATCCAACAAAGTGAGCATGAAATAGGAGAAACTATATCCCCTCAGACAGCCTCAGTTACAGAGTTGTATGCCCCAAACAATATATATTGTTCTTTATGGGTGGTTTAAGGGATTTTTTCAAGGATAATTTTTGCTATATTTGATTTTTGCCTTATGTGCTCACTTTAAAACCCTGCTAAGGTGAAACTTCACTGTATTTCACTTGGTGCTCATACAGATTGTGAAGTCTTTACATAAGTCTCATTTTACAGAGGAGGAAACACACAGAGATTATGCAACTTGCTTGGTAGAGACAGAATTCCAACTGAGGGTTTTCTAATTTCAAAACCTCTGCACTTAACTACTATTCTATATTGCAGTATTATATGCCCACTTTCCAGATGACGAATGGAAGGCTCAGAAAGATTAAGCAAACTTGCCCAGTATTACACTGCTAACAAGTCTCTGTACCAGGACTTAAACTCAAGCTTTCTAATTTCAAGTTCCTGGACAATCTAATAAAATGACTGATAGAAGCCAATAATGAGTAGTAGACTACTGAAACGGTGGGGGTGAGGTGGCGGGTAAGAATACTGTTACAAAGTGTCCATAAACTGGTGACCCACTACCTAAATCTGAGCCACAGATATGTTCTGGTTAGCCCTCAAGATACAGTTTGTTCTTTTCTTTTTTTTATTTAAAAAATTTTAAAGCAATAACCGTGCCTCAGATAAACCGCATTGGCTAAGATACTGCCACTCTGCAAAGCTTAGATACAGTTCTTTAAATCAGCATTAGTTGTTATGATAGACAAAGTTTGACAACATCCTTCCAATCCTATTCCATCCTTCTCCCTTGTTACCTACCACTCAATGATTAAGATAGAAAGCCATATACTTGCTTTCCCAGGCTCTCTTATCACTAGAGGTAGTCATGTAACCCAGTTCTGGTCACAGACTTAAAGAGAAATTTGCTAGGGGTGGGTGGGGCAGAGGTTGACTTCTGGGAAAACTTTTGCTTTCCTAATAAAAGGTACAGCCACTACCAGCACTGTACCTTTTACCCCTTTCTGCAACAAACATGGATGTACTGCCTACAGCTACAATAGCCATCTTTTATGTGGAGACAAGCATAAAGATGGGAATCCAATACACTATTAATGGCAGAACAGAAAGATATACTGAACTTGGATCCTTATGGTATTGCTGAGCTGCTGACTTAGTCCAGGATATATCTTCAGGTTTCTTACCAGATAAACCAAAAATATTCCTATGGTTTAAACTTGTTTTTCTGTTACTTGCAGCCAAAATCATTCCCAGTCAATTCAGTTGTCAACATTTAAAAATCAGAAGATTTTATATAATCTGCATTACTAGTGTATCTTGAAATATAAGACTTTTCTGGCAACACTGGGACTATACTGGGTAACAACTGGCAGCCCCTGAAGATAGAGCTCATAGTCTCCAACCTACCTTTTTGGCCAGCTTCACTAATTCAGGTCATCTGCCTACTGCCATAGCCATGTTTAAATGTATGACCTCCTATACTTCAGTCTAAATCTAGTCTAGAAAACAATTGAATACCTAGCATTCTAGAAAAAAATCTCCAATTAATTCCTACTAAAGATACAGTATAGGGTTTTTACTATGGCAAAAACTCTCCTGAAACTACCTAAAAGGTAAATTATTCTGACTTTTATTCTTGGAGCCAAACACTGGAAAATGAGAAGTTAGGGCAGTAATTTTCCAATTCTGAAATTCCGTGAAATCCTAGGAAGCAATATTTGTGAATAAACCCCAAGATTCCAATAGTAATCAATATCCAAGAAACTTCCTAGATTTCTTACATAGGAATGCTAAGGAAATATAAAACCATAGCATCCAAAATTCCCCAAGCAAGAAACTGGAGTTGTGATCTGGTAGTCTCAGTAGCAAAGTAAGCTTGAAATACCACTGCACATTTCTGGCGAACGGTTTAAGGTTTTGACATCCAAAGCTATCAAGCCAGAAATTCACAAAAACCTTACAAGTGAGAGATGATGTTTTGAGACATTTCAAGAAGACTGCCATTTAGGATAGCTAAATAATATAAACTTACACTACAAGCAGTTTCAAGAAATGACACACTTATCTCAACTGCCAGAAGAATATTTCTTGTCAGTTCTTCAGACAATATAAATGAAGGCCCAAATTATTTTAAAAATCACTCAATTGTGCCCACTTAGCATTAAATGGGGACTCATATGCCCAGGGCAAAAGTTCATTGTATCTCTAGCTAAAACGAATTTTAATAGCTTTAATGGTAGCTGTAGATAACCACAAACTACATTTCTCTCTATTTTCAAATGCACTTTATTACACATGACTTCGTTACCATTACAAAGATGGCTATGCCAATTTCAATCCAGGATGTGCTGTATACTTCTCATAATGTAACATATCTGAGAGTAATATATATTTGACACAATTCAGTGAAGACCAAAATATATCACCTATAATAAATATGCATTGGAAGCAACGCTATCATAATTTTCTAAAAATTAAGTAGTGTACACAATACTGTTCAGAAAGCAAAAAATTAAATCTACTTAACATTAGTAATCACTAGCAGTCATTAGTATCACTGAACACTCACTATGCAACAGTACGAGACACCATGCTAAGCATTCATTCACTTCTTTCATGAAAGCCAACAATAATCCTATAAGACAAGTATTAGAATTATCCCCACTTTACAAATAAGGAAACTGAGGCTTAGAAAAGTTAATTCGCCCAAAGTCATACACCTAGAAAGTGTCAGAGCTGGGATTTTTAACTCCAGAATCTGGCTACAGAACTTAAAGCCAATTTAACCACTATGCTACAATGAAGCCTATTTCCTAGGGAACAAATAGTTAAGACGTATAAGCATTATTAAATTGACCAGAGAGAGTTTCCCCTCTGTCCTTTTGAGTCTGTATTCGGCAGGGTAGAAAAATATACTTATGGTAAGTGTACAAAATACTGTACCCTTCAGGCTAATGTAATAGAGAAAGATTTAGCAGCATTTTTTTAAAACTCCATTATTTCAATTCACTGTCACATTGCCTACTAATCTAGACGAAATTCTACTCTCAATTTAAAAAATGGTATTTCATAAAGTCAGTAATAAATCAAGTGAAGTAGGTGAAAAGCAAAATGAGGAAAGAGAACTTCCTTAATTTTAGGCATTAAGAAATAATTATGTTACAAGGCATTTTCTCAACTATTGACCCATATATTCTGAAGTAACATTTTTGTATATTCAAACAATTTCCAAATGCAACTGTCCAATCAATAATTTTTTTCCTTTGTCTTTGAATTTGGAACCATATCTATTAGGTTATTAAGTATGAAATGTCTGATTTCCGTAAGTACTAAGTTTGACAGTTGATATCTCTGACATTTCACATTGACACTTCTTGTTTTACGTTTATTATGAAGGTATATCCGCATTCTTTCAAAAGTGTGGTTTGCCTTGTGATTATCTTTCAAATTTTTTTTAGAGTAATTTTTGTGAAACCATAGATAACTCAAAAATTCATGTTATTTTCGAGTATGAGTTCCGCCATAAAACCAATGCAGCACAGACTGCTTGAAATATCAATGAAGTGTTTGGGAAGGATGTGACTAATGAATGCACAGTACCTCGATGGTTTGAGAAGTTCCTTTCTGGTGATTTTGATCTTGAAAATGAGCCAGGGGGGCAACCTGACACCAAGATGGATAATGATGAGCTGAAAGCTACAGTGGAAGCAAATCCATTTCGACCTACACATGAATTAGCAGCAAGGTTTGACATTGCTATTCCAACAATATTGGACCATTTGAAACAAATGGGCAAGGTAAAGAAGTTGGACAGATGAGTACCACATGAATTAAACAAGCATCAGAAATCATCTAGAAGCTTGTCTTTCTTTGCTGTCATGATATAAAGGCGAACCATTTCTACACCGTATTGTTACATGTGATCAATCGATTATAGTGGATGTCTACTGCAACCAATTGGACGAAATGATGAGGATGTTTGAGATTAAGCAGCCAAGATTGGTCAACAGAGACAGGCCAATCCTCTTGCAAGATCACATGTCACACAAACAACACTGCTCAAACTACAGAGGCTGGACTTGGAAACTCTCCATCATCCACCATATTCACCAGACCTTGCACCAACTGACTACCACTTCTTCCAAGCTTTGGACCACTTCTTGCAAGGAAAAATATTCAGTTCTCAACAGGCTGTGGAAAATGTCTTTCACAATTTCATTGCCATTTGGTGTCCAGGGTTCTTTGCTGGTGGCATAAACAAGCTACCATCAAGATGGCAAAACTGTGTTAATAGTTTAGGAGCATATTTTGATTAATTGTACTGCTTCTTATTTGAGATATAATAAACTAAACTTTTGATTTAAAATCACATATTTCATATTTAATGACCTAATATAAGTTTTCAGTTTAGTTATAGTAACTTTTTTCCTATCTATATGCATCTTATAACGTCATGTTGTATACCTTAAATATACAAAATAGGCTGGGTGCAGTGGCTCACGCCTGTAATCCTAGCACTCCGGGAGGCCAAGGCAGGAAGATCACTTGAGGACCAGCCTAAGCAAGAGCAAGACTCCATCTCTACCAAAAATAGAAAAAATCAGCTGGGTGCAGTGTTGTGTGCCTGTAGGCCCAGCAACTCGGGAGGCTGAGGCAGGAGGATCACTTGAACCCTGGAGTTTGAGGCTGCAGTGAACTATGATGATGCCACTGCACTCTACCCAGGGCAACAGAGTGAGACTCTTGTCTCAAAAAACAAACAAATATATGTGTATATATATACATACAAAATAAAATTAAATTAATTTTCTTTTTTTTTTTGAGACAGAGTCTCACTCTATTGCCCTGGCTAGAGTGCCGTGGCGTCAGCCTAGCTCACAGCAACCTCAAACTCCTGGGCTCAAGTAATCCTCCTGCCTCAGCCTCCCGAGTAGCTGGGACTACAGGCATGCACCACCATGCCCGGCTAATTTTTTCTATATGTTTCTAGTTG
>CAUYRB010010395.1:0-41872 GCA_963574695.1 Propithecus perrieri
ACCAAGTGCAAGCTTTTGTGTCATGTTCTTGTCAGGTGTTCAAAACCGTTCAGCTGTATCACGTCAACAAACTGTCCCCTTTTGCTTAGATCCAAGGTCATACAGATTCAGGCTAGTCCTATGGGGAAAGTATTTTTTATCCTTTCTCCCTACCTTCAGGGGTGGGCTCTGTCCTGGAGAGCTGTGGGAGGGGCGTTGGCTGAGACTGTCACAAGGCCCGGCCTGAAAAACGTCTTCTCTCGTTTCTTTCCTCTTCCGAGAGTGGGATTTCACCTGCCAGAGGGGCAGATAACCCCCCAGACTGGGGGAAGGGCACTTCCTGGGGCTCCCTGGCGTCTCAGCTCAGGAAATGGCGACCCTTATTATTCCACCGCTCTAAGGGCAGAGTTTACTAGCTGGTAAGAAGTACAGACTCAGGGCTGTTAGAGAAGCCCTGCCTAAGTCCCCTGAGGGACCCAGACCAGAAAGCAGCCTGTCCTGCTATTCCACCCCAGCGGATGTGGGCTCAGTCCCTTTGGTACGTAATATCAGTGGTCAGATCATAGTCCAGAGTCATCCACCACCCCTACAGGGTCACAGTCCAGAGAACAGCTTCCCTTGTTCCTCTGTACTACCAAGGGTGGGGAACTAATTCTTTGGAGGAGGCGCTGATTACCAAGTCACTGCGAAAATGAGGCTACAGGACCCCGCTGGGAAAACAGCCTCCTTCACTCTCTTCTCGGCCCTTCCCGTAGTGGGGTCTGTCCCTTTGCCCGGCAGTTCTAGCTACCAATTCACAGCAGAGAGGTGACTACGTGTCTCAGCTTGAAGAGCGGCCTCCTTCGTCACTAGACACTCTTAGGGGTGTGTGCTGTCTCTTCAGTGCAAAATAGGCCCGCTGATTTTATCCACGGGACTGCTTGTCCCTCGTTGCTTCTCTGTAGATGCACGAAGCTAATCCTGTAGGGGAGCGCCTCACTCGCGTGTGGGTGTCCGTGTTCTTCACCTCCCACTCTGGGAGCAGAGAGCCAGGAGGTCACCCCTAATCCGCCATTTTCCCCAATCCAGCCACCTTTAAGGTTGCCTTAAAAAACTAGAGTAGCTTTTCCTGCTCAATCCCTGAAAGTTGCATCCATGGGCTACATTCCATTATAATCCCCGTACCTTTCCTTCCCTTGTTTACAGATTGCTACATCCGTGTTAAAGTAATGCATTGCAAAGGAATGGTCCTTCAGGAAGTTTTGTTTCAACAGACCCAACACAAGGTAGCCAGATGTCCCTCATCTCTTCCTTTACCTCTTAAGAGTTCTTCCTATTTTAGGGAGACAGTCTAATGCAGCCCACAAGGTAAGACAGAAAGAGCACCAGTGCCACCACCTGGATGCAGGGAGAATGAAGCACCACTTAGAAAAGAAAAGTCTTTACCTGTCCAAGGTTGAGGAAGCTACCTTGCGTGATTCTTTGCCCCTCTCTTTTCATTTCCGTGTTGTCACTTTTTTGTCTTTCTATTTTTCTTCACCTTTCCTACACATATCTATTAATGCTTCCTCAGTTTCACCTGCACCTCCCAGTTTAGGAAGAGGTCCAGAGAACAGTTAGGGGCCCACCCTAAGCTGGGAGAGGAGGAAGACCAGAATTAAGTCACCTTTGGAAAACTCACCCAACAGCATTTATGCCTAGATGCAGGTGTACGTATTCTCTTGAATGTGCAGGAAAAGCCTCTCTGTGAAGTTCTTCATGCTGCCTTAACTGAGGTGTAGTTAAGTGCTATCAAATCATTAGCTCTGAAATCAAGAGGACAGGGTCAGCGATCTTCTTGTTCTATGAGGAAAGAAAGACAACACGCAGCCCATTCCTTGTCTGCCTTGTGACATGGGAGCTATGTAATGCTCCATGATACAAGGGTCTGTTCCATGTGTTGTGATTCTACCACTACTCTAATCGGGCACTTATGGCAATTGACTACAAATGTTCCTTAGAAAAAGAAATAGGCAGAGGAACAAAAAAATCTTCTCAAATGGACCTTCTTGGTTTCCGTAGAGACTTTCCCCAAGATGCTTAGTTTCAAAGATCTCTAGGTTCAACAGATAGTTATCCAAGTCATTATAGATTGCCCACCAAGAATCAGGCACTGCTCATGGCACCAGTTCAGAAAAAACAGAGAAGGAACCAACCTAGTTTTCTAAATTAAAATTAGTTTTGATTTTAGTGGTTATTCACCCATTTTTGATGTAGAATATTCATTTTTGGTAATCCACTTCAGGTCTCCATGGATCTCAAGGGTGCCCTGGAGACAACTCAGGGGCCATAAGTTGTGGTGGAGGATAGTGGAGCAGTTTATTTTTTTTCGAGGAGGGTCTCACCTATCAATTAGAGGAACTTTACTGCTATCTGTTTTCTACATTGATATTCTGAGATATATTTATCTTGAGGAGAAATTTCTGAGAATTTTATAAAATTAAGTGTAGATGATCATGCTTGGTAGAATCAATCCTAACAATGACTGAAGTACCCAAGAAAAGTTGTGAGATTGGCCAGATGACTCAATCGTTGACAAACAACAGTGATCCATTTTTAGCATCAGTCCATATACATGGGTCCCTTATTCCCTAAATATTTTAAGTGGTTTATGGGGTATGTTTTGGTTCAGACTTTTTAAAAATTCCAGATTGGGTTAAGTGTTAACTTCTGTTAGGCTGAAGGTTTTTAGAAATTTAGTTGTCTCTTTTCTGGAGAAATTATAATAAAATCTGAAATATAGTACTCTTTTTGATACTTACATCTCAAAGCTTAAAGTATAAAACTTGAAAAAGTGAGCTCTAAATATTTTTATTTTGATGTAGACTCTCTTTTCTGAATCCTTCATAATATCTACTATGAGGTTGAGTACATAGCATATGTTCGGTAAGTACTATTGAGTTGAGCTGAATTTTTAGATTCTGAAATAGAAGAGCACTAAACTGAAGATCTCAGAAATAATAAATACTACACAAATCAACAGTGCCCACCTTTGTAAATCTGTCTAGAGCATTCCTGATTATGGGAAGGAGATGGCAGTGTTCTGGGGAATCCCTTCCTTCCTCTCTCCTCCCCCCCTCTTCTTCCCTCTCTCTTTTTCTTTCATCAACAAAAAACAGATGAAATTTTTGCTCAGGGCAGGGAATTTAAATTTGTATTATTTGTATAGCCATTGTATTAATTTTTATAAAAATAGCAAATTAATATGCTTGTTGAAATAAATAAATATGAAATAATTTTGAAGTATATAAGGTAAAAGGTAAAATAGCTCACTGTATGGAGGAAGGGCGAGCTTGCAGCCCTGGCTTGGGCTAGGCAAAGGCATCATATGTAACCAAAATGTTTGTACCCCCATAATATTCAGAAATAAAAAAAAACTGAATGCTCACCCTTCTTATTCTTTTTACTTCTATGCTCAATATGTAACCACCATCAATTCTTTGGAAAGTATCCTTCCTTATTTCTCTCTATGTTTATTACGGTATAATTTGCAAATAATAAAATTCACCCATTTTAAGTATACAGTTTGACAAATGTTGGCAATTATGTATAATCATGTAAACCACCACCACTAGCAAGATGTAGAACATTTCCACCACCACAAAGAGTCCCCTCGGCCTCTTGAAGTCAGTCCTGCCAACACCCATCCACAGGTAACCGATGTTTTGTTTTCTGCCATAGTTTTGCCTATTTTAGAGTTTCATATAAGTGAAATTATACAATTAGGAGTCTCTCATATTTGTTTTCTTTCAAATAGATAATGTTTTTGAGATTCATTCACATTGTTGCATGTATTAATAGTTCATTTCTTTTTTATTACTGAATAATAAACAAATATACCAAAATTTGCTTATTCATTCACTGGTTGATGAACATTTGTGTACTTTTTGGTTGTTTTTTAATCATTATGAATAGCTAAAATGCTCCTGTAAACATTCTCCTAGGTCTTTTTGGGGACATATATTTTCATTTTTATTGGAAAAATAATTTGATGTGGGATTATTGAACTATTTTTCAAAGTGGCTGTACCATTTTACATTCCCACCAGCAATGTATGAGAGTTGGAGTTGCTCTACATCCTTGTCAACACTTGTTATTGTCAGTGTTTCTAATTTTAGCCATTCTTGTGGGTTTCTATGGTATTTCATTGTGGTTTTGATTTTCATCACCCTAGTGACTAATGAATGAGGTTAGGCATCTTGAACTGTGTTTTATTGGCCACTTGTATATCTTTTTTTGATGTGTCTGTTCAAATCTTTTGCACATTTTTTTATAGAGTTGACTTATTATTGAGTTGTAGGAATTCCTTATGTAATTGGAATGCAAGCCCTTTGTCAGATATATGTTTTGCAAATATTTTTGTTCAGTTTGTGATTTGCTCATTTATTTTCTTAATTATTTCAAAGAGCAAAAGTTTTTAATTTTGAGAAAGTACATTTTATAATTTTTAAATTTTATGTATCATACATTTTATGTATCATGTATCATACATGCTGAAATCATGCTGAAATGATTTAAGAAATCTTCGCTTAACCAATTATTTTCTCTTATATTTTCTTCTAGAAGTTTAATAGCTGTGGGTTTTATGTTACATTTATGCTTTGTTTCGAGTTAATATTTGTATGTGGATCAAAGTTTTTTGTTTTGTTTTGTTTTTTCCTTATGTATATCTACTTTTTGTCTATTTGTCTGTCATTTTGACCCCGAATTGCCTTCATCTTTTTTTCAAAAATTAATTGACCAAATATGTCTAGGCCCTCCACTCTATTTCATTTATCGATTTGTCTATCTTGATGCCAAAACTACACTGTATTAATCAATGTGGCTTTATAATACATCTTCAAATTAGGCAGTGTAAACCTCCCAACTTTGTTGTTCTTTTTCAAAATATTTTGGCTATTCCAGATCCTTTATTTTTAATATGAATTTTAGAATCAGCTTGCCAATTTCTACCCCAAAGACTGCTGGGATGTTGATTGAGATTATATTTAAATATATATCAATATTGGGGAGAAGTGACATTTTAACTAGATTGATTCTTCTATACACAAAGACAGTATATGTCATCATTTATTTAGGTATTCTTTAATTTCTCTGAATAATATTTATAGTTTTCAGTATATAGGTCCTCTGTGTCTTTTGTTAGATTCATTCCTAAGAATTTCATATTTTTGGTAATTTTGTAAATATTTTTAAAAATTTGGAATTTAGAATTTCAATTTAATTTAAATTTACGATTTAAAATTATAAATACAAATGCAATGTACATTTTTTGTATCCTGCAGCTTTGTTATGACTTAGTAGCTCAAGCACTTTTTTGTATATTCCATCGGATTTTCTACATAAGACCATGTTGTCTGTGACTAAAGATTGTTTTACTTCTTTTTTTTCCCCCTTAGTATGGATATCTTTAATTTCTTTTTCTTTTCTTATTGCATTGGCAAGATCCTCCAGTACAATGTCAACCAGAAGTGGTGAGAGTGGATATTCTTGCCTTGTTCCTAGTATGAGGGGGAAAAGCATTCAGTTTTTTTTTCATTTCTGAATATTATGGGGGTACAAACATTTTGGTTACATATAATGCCTTTGCCTAGCCCAAGCCAGGGCTGCAAGCTTGCCCTTCCTCCATACAGTGAGCTATAGAATTTTTATGGATAACATTCTATTCTTTGTTTCTCTTTGTCCCATATGTTATTACTTACCCATTTTTTTCTTTTTATGTCTTCTTTTGGATTAATTGAGTAGTTTTTAATTTTATTTCATTTCCTTTGTTCGCTTATTAGTCAACAAATAAATTTAATTCCTGATACTCCAACATGGCCAGAAAACCAATGACCTTTTGGAGAAGAAAAAAGAAAAACTTATTTTACCATATATGAAGATGTGTTATAAAGCTTTAATACCTGTTAATGGAGAGAAATAGATCATTTGAACAGAAGAGAGAGCTACAAAAGAGACCCATATAAAGAGACTTAGTTTACAAAAAAGATGGCACTGCAGAGGGTTGAGGAAAGAACAATCTTTTCAATAATGGTACAGACACCAATGAATTCACAGGAAAAAAGAAATTTGATCCTATGTCACAACACACACAAAAATCCAGGTGAATTTTTGTGATAGGCAAAACAATAAAGAATTTCTAAATTAATACCACAGAGTATTTTCATTGCATCAGAGATTTCTTAAATAAGATGCAAAAAAGCACTAACCATAAAGGGGAAAACTGCTAAATCTGACTACATTAAAACTAAATCCTTTGCTTACCAAAAAAAAAAAAAAAAAAAAAAAATTATCAAGAGCACGAAAAGGCAAATAAAAGGTGGCAAAAGATATTTTCCTCCTTCTTCTTCTTCTTCTTCTTCTTCTTCTTCTTCTTCTTCTTCTTCTTCTTCTTCTTCTTCTTCTTCTTCTTCTTCTTCTCCTTTTTTTTTTTTTTTTTTAATAGAGATGAGGTCTCACTATGTTGCACAGGCTGGTCTCCAACTCCTGGCCCCAAATGCTGGGATTATAGGCATGAGCCATCATGCTTAGCTGCAAAAAAGATTTTTATCACATGTAATCAGTAAATATCATACTAGGGTATATAAAGAACTCCAGAAAACCTGATTGAAAAACAAACAAAAGATTTGAATAGGCATGTCATGAAAGGAAAGCCAAATAGCTAAATGAACATACGAAAAGTTGTTCAACCTCACTAGTAACCAGGTAGATACAAATCAAAACTACAATGAGATACACACAAACCAGATTGGCAAGGATTTAAAACCCTAACAACACCACATTTTGGTGAGTGTATAGACCAATGAAAAATCTCATATATAACTGGTACGAGGACAAATTTGTACAACTACTTTGGAAAACTGTTAGCCTTATCTATTAACGTTAAAGATGTAGATGATTTATGCCAGCAATTCTGCTCTTAGACACATCCCAATGGAAATGGGTACACATATACACCAAGGTGCATGAAAAAAATCCCCATAATTATTCATAATAGATCCAATTTAGAGACAACCCAAATATCAATAGTAAAATGAATATAGGAAATAAATAAAAATTTGTGGTGGTATGCTCAAACAATGGAATATTATAAAAAATAAACTTTAGATATAGTCATGATCTTACATAAATCCTGGATACAATGTTGAGCAAAATGTACCAGATACAAAATTATACAAACTTTATCATTCCATTTAAATAAGTTTTGAAAACAAAGGTAAACAATAGTATTTAGGAATAAGTCCCTAGCAGTAAAAAGCAATGCAAGAAATATTTCGGGATAATGGTTATCTTCAGGGGGAGGATGAGATTTGTGTTTGGGGATGAGCACACGTAGGATTGGATTTCTAGGGCATTGGCAACATTTTATGTCTTGATGTGGTTGGTGGTTATAGATGTGTTGATCTTATAACTCACTAAGTTGTACGTATATGAGTTATGCCTATTTATATCTGTCATATTTTTATGAGGCCAAAAAATAAAATGAATCACTAAAAAATGATAATAGTTATCTCAACGTCCAGCTTATATTGCTCCTATATAAACGCAAACATATAAAACGCCTTGTCAAAAATCCTGCTTAAGCACATTTCCCTGATCTTCTTAGTAATCTTGTCAAAAATGGATATGATATATCCCAGACATGAGTTATTCTTAATGAACCTTAGATAGACCCACAGAAGGCAGTGCACTGTTACATAAAGAACACAAAAATGGAAGGTAAAATACTGCTACATCACTTCTGGCTAGCTCAATGACCTTGGTAAATCAAATGACTACCGCTCTCTTCTTTAAAAAGTGACCTTGAAATAGATGATTACTTAGGCCTTCTCTGGCTCTAAACTTTTAAAAATTTATTAATTCTATGAATAAGGAATCTCTAAAATATCCTGAATTTCTGTTCTAGAAGGCCTCTCCGATATTCAAGTGATAATTGACTGGTATAATACAAAGGGACATCACAAAATGTGCAATTCCAAATTATATTCAGTGATAATCAGTTAAAAAAAAAACTAGAAAATTTATGGCTAGAACATCTAAAAGTTTTAACTAGAGTTTGCTAGTGGAGTCAATGTACGTATAGTTCATGCTGGTGTTAAAAGTTGGCTTACAGATCCAGAGCAGGAGAGAACTAGTCTAAAAGTTATTCTATTAATACTTTTGCTTGAGTCCTCAGTACAATCCATGTTACCACGTTACTTCCAAAAGACACGTAATGCGCACTGAGTTCTATACACTCATCTCTCAAGTCCTGATGTCTGGAAATATTATCCAATGGTCATCATTCATTCATTTATTCAATCTACAGTGTTTATTTAATTCCTATTCTTTGTTGGTACTGTGGAGAATGCAAAGATGGAGAAAATATTATTCCCGCCTTCAAGTTGTTCACAGTCTGCCTCTTACTTTGGACAAATGTTATAGAATTTTGATTAACATGGACCTTCAAAAATGCTGTTGACAGGCACTGATTTATTAATTGATATAACAAGAAGATAATTATCAACTGAAAGTTGAAAATTCAAAAATAAAGACGCAATAATTAGCAAGCTGATCCTATGTTAGAAAGTAGTTCTAATAGTATCAGAAAATTCTCAGGTTCTATTTTGTTATGAAAGGTAAAAGAAAATTGAGTAGGCAGAATGATTTCAACTATGGAGTATGACAAAAGAAAAGCACAATAGTCTCCCCTTATCTGTAGATTTCACTTCCTGCAGTTCCAGTTACCCAAGCCAACTGTGGTCCAAAAATATTAAGATATTTTGAGAGAGAGGGACAGAGAGCACATTCTAATAACATTTATTACAGTATATCACTGCAATTATTCTGATTTATTATTAATAACTATGTTGTTAATCTCCCATTGTGCCTAATTTATAAATTAAACTTTATCATAGTATGTATGTATAGGAGGAAACAAAGTATATATAGGGTTTGGTAATGTCTGTGATTTTGGGCATCCACTGGGGGGGGACTTGGAATATATCCCCCAGGGGTAAAGGGGACTACTCTACACTAAAATGTGAATAGTGGTTATCTTTGGGATGATAGTTATTTACACCAAGGCATATTTCTTTTATAATCAGAAAAAATATACACATTATGAAATATATATATACACACATACACCCCCCAATAGGGTCGTTAGTGTAAAACTTTTCAAAACTAGAGTAAAAGAAACCAAGTCTGTATTTACTTTACTTGGAATTAATCCTGTGCAGCCAGAGCACTGAAGAACAGAAACACATGGCACCTAGAATTATAGGGGCATACTAGAGTCTATTAAAAAAATCTACAGCAGATACACTGGAGGATCAGAAGACAGAGGGAAAGGAAATGCAACCCTATGATTGGGAAGGGAGTTTGCTGAAAACATTTGCCAGTTTTTCTAGTAATAATATTACTGTTTTGCCTGATAATCATATTGTGTCTGCCAATAGCATTGTTTTCTAGTGACAGCGAGAGATAAAAGGGAGACAGGTTTGTGGCCTATAGCATGTAGGGAAACACTTTCTTCCGCAACAGGAAGAACAGAAACTCTCACCTCCCTGAGTGTTGAGACTCATGCCTCTGAAGAGTAGCAGGGCTTCAATTTAATTTAATTTTTATTTTTATGGGTGTTTTGGTTAGTCTTATTTGTTTTATATTTGTATTGAAGTTTAATTAATATACAATGAAATGCACAGTTCTTTGGTATTCAGTTTGATGAACTTTGACAATTGTCATAAGACAGAATACAAAGCTCCCTGTGCCCCTCTTCCTGGTTACTTCCCCTGCTCCCTGAGTCAATCACTTTGCAATTTCTATTACCGACGATTAGTTTTTTCCCCTTCTGGATTCCTTATGAATGGAATTAGACAGTGGTACTGAGTAACAGAGCTTTGACTGCAAAATCCAGCTTGAAATTTGTTGCTCAAATGAGAATTCTGAGATGTTATCAATCACTTCATGCAAACAGGTAGATTATTTCACTACAACAGCAACTGGACTGAGCTTAAAGTTGCTGTTGGAATTTAAAGTTGCAAGATTATTGGAAATTCTCTGCTACTTGTGTTAGTGGCCTTAAGGAGGGTAAATTAACATCCACAAATGATCCCAAACCAAAACTTCATCCTACCCCCTCACTTATTTTATCCACATAAACCTGGTGAAATAGCCCAAAAGCCAGAAGTAGAGAAGTAAAGGGCACAGGTTCAACCTGAAATTAACAGTCTAAACTTGGTGGTTTCAGAGAAACAATACACTGAATACATAAAGCAAGACTTTTTAAAAACATGTAAATATATGAAGGTATATATTTATCTCTTGCAAAAGCACAACTAAGTATACCTAGATAACACTCAAAATTTTTTTCTGCAAAAAAGTATTGTATAAATAACTCAAAACCTTTAAAACCAATATTAGTCTATAATGCTAGCATTAGTCCTGACCCCTACTATAGCGTTATAAAGAGGCATCACTATATTTACTGTCTGCCCACAGGGTGCATAGCAGCATCCAGCAATTTAAAGACACGCTTCTCGTTGCGTAAGAGGTTTTTCTCTACTTTATTATCTAGTTCAAGGTCTGTTAAACTTCAGTCTTTTGTGAGCTACCTTCACATATTTGAGTGTAATCTGTAACCTTAATCACTGTTAGTGATTATTGTCTCACTTTTAAAAACTTAAATAGCTAATTTAGTTTTCATTTCAAGCAATAAATCCATGACACTTGGGTTTGATGTGCTTGTTAATTATTTTTTAAATTACACATGAAATTAAACAAATGAATAATTTACTACATTTTTTTTAAAAAGTTCAACCATTGGCATCTAAAAAATCATTAGCAGTATGATTATGTACCACAATATAGGCAAAACTGAACCGCTACTGTATAAAGAGGTAGTAGTAGCTTTGACTAAACTAGAACTGTAATTGGAAATCATTAAGCCAAGTCTTCACCACAGCTGACAAAATGAACAAGGAGATGTAGAAAAATCAACAACTGTAATGAAAAATTCTAATATACTACTCTCCGTACTTGATAGAAAAAACAAAAAAACTCAGTGAAGTCACAGAAATTTGAACAACACAATTTAAAGAACTTGATTTTATGGCCATATAAAAATATGTATGCTGCAACTGCAGAGTATGCATCCTTTCAAAGTACACATGGAAAATTTTCAAAAAATTTGACCATGTACTGGGCCCAAAATAATTCTTAACCAATTCCAAAAGGTGGAAGTCGTACAGAGCATGTGTCTTGACACAAAGCAATTAAGCAAGAAATCAATGATATATAAACTCCTCTTTTGAAAAAAGACACTATTAAAAATGATGAAACATTCAAAAGAAACTAAGGGGTGCTTAAAATCAAAGAGGATAAGGTTGCTCTCTAGACATTACTGATACTCAGTGGTACCCCCTGCTAATTTTGCTTGGTATCTAATCATTCAGTGCATTCTTTTTGACTGCTCAGGATCTGGGTCAGATTGGTTATTAATATTCTGACTATTACCTGATCTTTTTACAAAGTAATGTGGGGAGAAATCCTTTTGGCTATGGCAGATAGTTGGGTAAAAATAGCCACTTTGCAAAATCCATGCTTGGAATGATCCTATTTTGTAAACTAGAAGAATGTATATATTCCTAAGACTAATGGTTAACACATATTTAACTGTACAAAGAGTCTATCTTATTTAGTCTTCAAATATCCCTGCGAGGTAGGCATTATAATTATTTTCATTTTACAGATGAGGAAATTGAAACTTAAAGAGGTTAAAGAATGTGGCCAACTTACAGAACCAGAAAATAATGCAGTTGGGAGTCAGGCTAGGCTTTCTGGCCTCCCAAATATTAATTATTAACTTTTTGGTTGTTTGGAAGGACAAACAAGAAACTGGAGAGTGCTTGGCACTGGTAAATTTGACTGGGGGCTGCTGACAGTGGGTATAGGATAAATGTTTAGGAACGATTGTTCTCTTTGTCACTCAACTCAGTGTACTTTTTGATAATTTAAACTTTATTTTTTCAAGCAGGATGTATAATTTTTCCAGAGAAAGATTAACAAATAAAATGAGGGAGCAATAATTCAACCTAGTTCCAACAGCCTGGCAGCCCCAGGGGTGAGGAGATGACCAGGAAGTAGCTGTACCTAGTGAACCGAGAGCTTGAGAATATCAGTCTGGCTTTGAGAAAATAAAACCCCCATCTGTATTAGAAATGTTTTGTATTTCTCTAACACCTAATCTGAGTTGTCCCAAAGCCTGAATAAACACTCATTTATCCTCAAAGCACCCTGTGAGTTCCCCGGTGTGGTCTAGGAGGGTGTGGGGTTGAGTGGGGATAGCCTAAGATCAGTTTTTACTCACACTTGGGGATTCTCGCCCTTGGATGGAAATCACTTAAACGCTCTGTGCTTCCAATCACCATCCACTAAAAGCATCATCATCTTTAAAATAATAATTTCCAGCCTCAAAGGGATGCTATTAATTAGTCTAAAATTGTAAAGGGCTGGAGAATGCCAGATGCTAAGTACTGAATGAATGGGAAGTTTTGCCCAAATGATATAGCTGGGTGCTCTGAGGAGGGAGGAGGTTGGTGACTCGCAGCCAGTCAGTCACATGAGAGGGCTGAGGCCAGAAAGAACAGAATGGCCACTGTCCTGGGGCTGAGCGCCCTCCTTTAACCACACCAGACCACGTTCCCTGCCTCCAGTAATTAGAAATTACTTCAGCACATAAACAGGCACTTTATAATGTTTTCTTTTTACAACGGGCAGCATGCTTCTCCTTTGCCCTGCCAGAGGGGAACCAGCTCTGGCTTCCCACTGTCCCCACCTCCTTTTCGGCCCAGCCCCACGTTCACCCACAGAGAAAGCACCAGTCACACGGGAACATCTGCTCAAGACATGGCCCCCGTCCAGGCCCTGGCTCAGACGGGGCTGGTAAAATGGCCTCCTTCAACATAAATCACCGCTGCCACGATGCCCTCCCCCTCCTCCCTCCCGTTCTCTCATCAACAAGTTTAAGAAAGTTCTCTTCATAGAAAGCCTCATTATTGACACGGACACTCTCGCTCAGAACACCCTTACCATACACCACTCCATCCAGCGGTGAGTGATAACAACTCTGTTTGTGTTTAATTAGCTCCTGGTTTATGGGGCAGTTTGTGTTGAGGGTGTGGCTGTTTTAGTTGGTTATGCAGTTGACAGAAATATATGTGTATTGATGTGGGTCCTGTCTGTATGCCCTCTCCATGCTCTGGTCTGAAAGTTCAACAGGCCCTCATTACACTACCGTTGGAGGCAAATTATTGGAACTTCCATGTTTTGATTTCATTCCGTAGAACTGGAATGATAATGCTTGTTCTTAGTTCTCTAAATATCTGGCTGGGCAAAAGACCATGTCACTTATCACTAGGCAGAATGTCTAGAGAAACCATGGTCGCTACTCTGTTTCTCAGTATAAGAGGAGAGTGTAGCTTTAGAGACTACTCCCTAGGCAGCTGGCTACATGCCCTGACCCTAAGTGTCATCTGTTTATGTCTCTTATTTTTAAAATCATATCCCTCATAGGATTCATGTCATGACTTATATTCACAAAAATACCTAAAATAGAAGCATGATTATAAAGTAGTGGATTTTTTTTAAAACAAACATTACAGAATGTACTCATCTAAATGTGTGTTGTCCCTTTCAAAGTAATCACTTTTGAAAGTTGTACACATATTCCCAAAATGGTAAAATTATGTAACATATTTGAGAAAGTGTTTGGAATTACTGGAGGCATAGTGTGTAAAAACAAAACAAAATGATAATTCTCTTAAAAGTAATATGCATTCATATTTAAAGATTTGATTTTCATCTGGTTCTTAGTGTTTTCTGAATTTATATTTATATTCCTGAAACCTAGGGAGAAGCATCGTTAATGAATATAATATCATGAAATATATATATTTCTTTCCAGTCTTTTCCTGAGTGTATCCTATTGAATAGATTCAGTGGTGATGAATCTTCATCCTCTGAGGGTAATTTTGAGCTTTGGGCAATCTACTTCCATTTCGTTGAATTCAGCAATTATGTATTGAGTGTCTCTACATGCAAGGAGCTGACTAAGTGGAATAAAACAATTAATGAGATGTGTTCATATTGACTTTTTAAAGAAGCCATTAAGTGGTTCAGAAAGCCATGCCAAATAGAATTATAAAAAATATTTTGAACAATTGCAACATCATTGAAATAGGTGTGTAGTCTCCCAGAAGGACAAATTGAAGGCGACAGTACAAATATTGTGTAATTCTTGGAATGTTAAAAAATGAATGTGGTCCACATCATATGCTGAATAAAACTATTTGGGGTAACCAGTAGCAGCCACCACAGCTCAGAACTAAAGCTAGCCTGATGCTAAGGTAAAAAATAGGTAAGCTTGCCTGGGATGGTCCTGGTTCATGCCTGCTGTCTTGATGTAATGAGTAACAGTGCTCCCTTTCTTCTCTCAAGAGAACTGGCCGGGAGGATCAGTTGGTGATCTACCTAATGACAGAGATGGTTGAGGTTGGCACCTTCCTCCATGCCACCTAGTCCCCAAGGGCCACACTTAAGTTAGTTCAGTTAGGCCATTTGGTCCACCCTAAACTATTTCTATTGGTCTATTTCTTCGTCCTTTTCCCCCCCTTCCTTCCCATCAATTAAAATGCAAATGTTCTAATTTCTTAAAAATACAAGGGGCTAAGAAACAATAAAATGATATCTAATGTCAGCTTTTTATCAAAGAAACGCAGGTTAAAACAATGAGTTACCAACAATAAAGGTCAATCAGAGTGTAGTGGGATGGGTATTTTGTGACAGGGTGAAAGCATAAAGACCCCTAAAGGTAATTTGGTTGTAGGTCTCATATGATCTGGAGGTGAAGATTGTGGACTTTGGAGCCAGCCTGCCTGAGAGAGTGAATCCTGGCTTTACCACTTACCAGCAGTACGACCCCGGGATGTTTTCTACCCTCCTGGGACCTCAGTTTTATCATCAGTTAAATGGAAATAATAATCATATTTCTTTCATAGTGTGGCATTAAAGATTAAAGGATGTCATACCTATTACATCCTATTATATCCAACATACACACTCCATGAGCTCACTCCTGATGAATAGAACGATCATCTACCAAATAGTTATGAAGCAAAATGGAAAAATAGCAACATTATCCATATAGTCAATCATTTACGAATGGGTTTGGGGAAGGTAATAAATCAGGCACTATTCTAGAACATGGGGGATATCATAATAAAACAGACATATATTTTTTGCTCTCTTCTTGCCTGGAGGAGGGGGGAAATCACTAAATGCCTAATCAGAACAAAAGTATAATGAGTCATAAGCTAAGAGACATGCACTAGGGAGACTGACCTTAGCAACGGGGACCAGGAAAGCCTCCTGCTGAAGTGACATGTGGGTTTTAGATGGGAAGGTGTCTGGAAAGCCTGGCCTGATGAAGATATTTTATACCTTAGCATATTCTAGTTTGATTAAATAAAGTCAGATTATCATGAAGATTCTTAATATAATGCTCACATATACATATACAGGAGGGGTGGTCTTCAATCAGACTGGAGCACGAGGTACGTGCCCAACGCACTGGTGCATGTTCATCTGATTTTCAGAGTTTGAGGATTCACTCCTAGTGTGGAAGCCCAGCCTGCTAGGCCTCAATATGATCCCTATAAGTGTGATCTCTTCTGTCATCTTTCAGCAGCCGAGTTGTGAGAAGTGTTCTGGGTAGGTTATCCGAGACACAGAGTGTGTTCACATCTCTGAGGACCCTACCTTCTTTCCTGGGTTCAGTGTGTTTTCAGAGACTTTCAGAACTAGTCTCAAACTTTATGATTTCACATGTACTTAAAGTTCTTCTTTAACCTATGCCCTGAGCATTTTATTGAAAGTTACCATCAGAAATAGCCATCTGAAACCTACTTCTTAATTTGCTGTAAATATATTGGGAATTTGGTTCATAAATCATTCCATGTCTCTTATGTAAAGTCCATGTATAATTTTATTTAGAACTTAGTGCTACAAATAGTTTTATCTTTTTTCTAGACACTGGTATACTTCTTGCTCTCTGATGAGAGCTATGGCCCTGGCTGCCAGCAGGTTCATAATTAAATGAGAGGCCAGGTCACGACAACCGCTTTGACTCTTACAGCAGGCATCTTTTTGCTTTGGCCTTGATTTTGTCTTATAAATTTATCATACATTTTAATAAAAGTTACCCCAACCCGTTGGGATAAAAGGATGGGTATAAACAAACTACATATATAATACATTACTACATATAAATAGGCTAAGAACATTTTGGATAGTTTTAGTTACCATTAAAAAAGTTGATAAAGCATAAAGCAATGACTGAGAGAATGGAACTCAATAATCCTAGTTATAGGTGAGGTACAGGGGATGTTAGAAGCCTGTTAAATCTGCCAGTTTGTATCTAAAACTGAGGGGGCCCAACAGCAGATTTTGTAGGTGTGCTCCACAGAGAATGTTGATCTCCACCCACAGCTTTGGAACTTCACTGTCCTAGCAGATGGGACAGGTCCAAAACTGAGGAAAAGTGAACAAGCATTACTCACTTCCATATACAACGTGTTCTCAGAGCTCGCAACTTAAAAATAGAGCCCTGTGAGGCAGAATCCTTAAAGTGTGCTGCATCTTGACTCTGCATGTCTGTGCCTTTCATCTGTTCAGACACTGGTAGAAATAAAATGAACAGCCTAAGGGTATGTGAAGCACAGAGGTATTTATTGGGCTCTAGTAAAAAAGCAGAGACATAGTGAATTATGGAATGGGGAGGCTTTAGCACTTGCAGGACTCAAGATCCACCTTGAGAGTTGTCTAGGAATCCATTAGCAGAAGGGAGAAAGGAAGGAAGGAGAGTCACATTTGCCAGACATTTACCATGTTCCAGGCACTGTGTTAAATGCTTTTACATTTATCTTCCTTCACAGGACCATTTGCCCTGTTGAAAAATAACAGCAACTGGAGTCATAGATTTCAAGCATTTATGATTCTTAATCTAATTTCAATTAATATTTTGCAATAAAGTTAAAAATTTAATGATTCTCCTCAATGTTAATTAAGAAGGATGCTCTTGTGGGGAAAATATTAGCAGTTTAGTGAAAAAAAAGCTCTTCAATCAATCAACATCAAGAGATGTTGGCTGTAGCAGATCAAGTTCTGGCTATTGAGTGTAATTTGGAAAATGTGAAAAATAAAACAAGGGCAAGAATCAGATCCATTGGGACCACCTTTCATCAAAGACAAAATATAGCTGATGGTCTGATACTAGCAATTACATTAAATCATATAATCATTTTAGCTACTACTACTTTTTCTGGTCCATTGATTGTGCATTTATCTATTTATCTATCTATTAATATCTATCTAATTAAGAATGATAAAGTAAGTTTTCTCTTCCTGAAATTTACTAGGTAGCAAAGTGCTTATCAAGGTGGAAAGGATTTTATACCCCTCTCACCAAAATTCCAAGTGCCACTCTGCATTGTCTGTTTTCAAAGATGTGAAAACTTGTTCGTAGTACATGCCAGGCTGATAGATTTTCTATGGTCATCAAGACATAGAAATTATAAGACCTCAGAAAAAGAAGGAAGGTTAGAGATGATTTTCTCAAACTCTTGACTTTGTGGGTGAAGAGGTGGAGGCTAAAAAGGCTGAAGAGGATTATTAAAAACAATAGCACTGAGATTCCTGGTTCCTCTCACCACATCACAATCAAGATAGTGTTTTGAGTGCCATTTTGGCAAAATACCCTACATATAACAGCGCTCTTACTTATTTTCTTGGTTGCATGGGATTGAAAAGCTTGGAATCATTTCAGAGATCATCTAAGTCCAAACCTTCCATTTAGAAATGAGAACAGTAAGGCCTAGAGAGGTGAAATGTCCAGTCACATAGCTAATGAGTGGCAGCATTGGAACTGGAATCCAGCTGTCTTAACTCCTAGGCTAAATCTTTTCCATCCCACCAAGGAGTAAGCTAGCTCAGTAAAATAGGGAGACTAATGAGGCTGTTCCCAAGCACAAAATACTGTTAAGTAAGAAATTGAAAAAGGTGTTGCTTCAACAGCATGAATTTATCACCAAAGCCTACAGCAACATGGCTTAACAGGGCTGATTTTACTTAGTATTTATCAGTCCAGTATTGGAGGCTACTCAGCATTAGCATTGGGCTTTCTGCTTTATACAACAGTTGGCATTTGCTAGACTACAAGGTCAAAGAACTTTCCTCAGGATTATATATTAAGTCATCAGCTCAAATAGATAAAAATTCAAGGTGTTCTTGGTGTTCTTCCAACCCAAGAAAAATAATAGAACAGAAAATATTTCATTTCAATATCTCCTATTTTTCCCTCTGTGTCTTCCGTTTTTTCCTATTTTAACATGTGAGCACTGGGACACATGGAATGTGGATATACGTAAGAAAGGAAAACCAGGAACTTTGAGTCTAAAGTTAGGTCTTGGCAGCAGTTAGGTCAATAGTGAGAAGCAAGACATACACAGGAGTTCATGGCTAGTTTAAAACATTGAGTCAGAGTCTAGCTAGGTATTCACATGAATAGAGAAGCAAGGCATAGGTGAATAGGCTCAAGCAGATATTCAGGAAGCAAAAAGCAATAAGTGAAGAGGCAAAATATCACGTGTGCACCATAAATATACACAATTTTTATTTGTCAATTATATCTTAATAAAGCTGGGGAAAAAAGAAAATATACGTCCACATAAAATCTTATACATAAAGGTTCATAGCAGCATTATTCATAATAGCCAAAAAATGCAAACAACCCAATGTCCATCAACTGATGAAAGGGAGAAGATATCTCTAAAGTAAAATATTATCTGGCAATGGAAAGGAAGAAATGTTGATATGTGCTGTGACATGGATTAACTTTGAAAAAATTATGCTATATCACGAAGGTCACATAATGTATGATTCCATTTATAGGAAATGTTAAGAATAGGCAAATCCATAGAGACAGAAAGTAGATTAGTGGTTTCCAAGGACTGGGATGGGGATGGTTGGGGAGAGTGACTGCTAATGGGTATGGAGTTTCTTTCTGGGGTCATGGAAATGTTCCAAAATTAGATAATGGTGATAGTTGTGCAACTCTGTAAATATACTAAAAACTGCTGTATTGTATATTTCAAAAAGGTGAATTTTATGGGGTGTGAATTTATCTCAATAAAGTTATTGGAAAAAGAATAATAAGAAAAAAAGGTCTTGAAAGTGGCAATAACCCTTTGCTTGAAACCAGGACATGATTACATGCTTCTTGTTAGGACAGAAAAGGGCCTCCTGGTGGTTAACTTGGGATTTGCAGGTAGAAGTCAGTAACACTCCTGGCTGAGGTAGGGAGTGTGTAGCGGGGAGAAGGCAGATCCAGATACAAGGCACCCTGTGTCCTCATATTCGTTCATTCACTAACCACATTTTCTGAGTGCCTACTATGTGTCAGGTACAGTTCTAGGTTTTTGACTTTAAGTGACAAATGAAACAAAGCTCTTGACCTTGAGGCTTCCATACTAGTGCAGGCAATAGCTGAGAAAGCAATACAGGCAATACAAAGTATTTATAAGTGCTTTGACATGATAGAGAGCACTGATGATGGTAGTGGTACTGTTCTAGGTCAGGTGGTCAGAGAAATCTCTGAGGTGTCACTTGTGCAGACACCTGAGTGAAGTGAATAAAAGGCCTCTTAAGTGGTCTATCCCTGGGTACTTCATACTACCAAACTCGTCCATCTCCTCTGCATGTCAGAACACTTCTAGCCCATTGTCTGTTAGCTATTTCACCTGTTGGAAAGCTTTGCTCTCTGATCTTTAGGATGATGAACAGCAGTTTGACTAGCTCTTCCATGTGATGGCAATAAACCTGTGATAACCTTCAAACCACCTACTTAGGTAGTCATAGGTGATTCTTGGTACTTTCCTCCTCAATAGATCATCAGATCTTAATTGTCACTTGGAGCATTAATGGGTAAGTCAAAACTAGGACTGAAAGACCTATGAGCTAAAGGATAAGGTAGTAACTACAGCAAAGTTTGCTGGGATTAAATAAATCTAAGGCAGGCCAAGTTTGCCAACCTTTATATAGCTCCCTCCACTGGCACTGCTAAGGAAAGAGGAAAAGAACTGTATTAGTCAGGGTCTAATCAGAAACACAGAAACCACCTTGAGTCTCTAAAACAGGGACCCTGATTCAGGGAACTAATTACATGAGTGATGGAGAAGCAGAGAGCCAAACCAAGCCACGTGGAACTCAGTGGGCTAACCTGGAGGTTAGCCATTACCATCCTCATCTGGAGGGAGCGGTGTCAACCGTGTCTGCAGGGCTGGAGTCACGGTGTGTCTGTCTGCTAGAAGGCGGAGCCATAAAAGAAACATGGCTGCTGCTGGAGTAACCACCAAAGGCTGGGGGTGGAAGAGGGTGATAAAATACCTTGGATTCTCCCGGTAACCTCTGCCTCTGCCAGAGTGCTTCCCAGGGGTGAAACCCAGCCAGAACCCAGGCGATCTAGAAGCCTGCAGAAGGCAGCTGCAGGGGGTTCTGACCTCTGCAGTACAGAGAGGAAGAATGGGGTGAGGAGTAGATCTGGGGGCATGTAGGCTCAGGCCTGTTAGAAGAGCTGTAAAAATGTACTTGAATGTTCTTAAATACTTACCATTAGCCAAGTCCTGTGTTAGGACCTCTCACAGACATACTCTCACTTAGTCATCACAGAAGTCTTCCTTTGAAGGTAGGAATGATTATCACCTTCTCAAAGGTAAAAAAACCCAGGCGAAAATTTGTTCATGGTGAGACACTAAGTGAAATATAGTAAAGTCAAGATTCAAATCTATCCCTGACTAACTATTAACTCTCTTCTCTTTCCACTGTATTCTTCAATCCTGGGGATGCTGGCGGGGGTGGGGGAGGCTCTTTCCTTTCACCTTCTGCTGACTTTGCCTTTTCACCTCTCCAGTGATGCCCAGGCAACTTCTCAATAGCACAGGTGGAGCCTCTGTATTCCATGCTAAGAGTAGAGTACATGAAAATAAGATCTTTGATTCAGGGTGAACCTCATTTCAGACTTAATTGTCGAGGTTAGAAAAATGACAGCGTTGAAACCATCTCTCTGGAGTAGATTTAAATACTAACTGCTTTCCTTTTCTGTACTGCAAAGCTGAGCATAGATGCTTATGCCTACATTTTCAGAGACCAAGACTGATTTTCAGGGGTGGGGTGTTTGCTCCGGGCAATGAGGTAAGAGACTAAAAGGGGGAGGGTGGGGCTTTCTCTCCCCAGATCTCAGGTGAAGCTTCTAGGTTGACAGCAAAATCCTCCTTTCATTTATAAATGGGCTATGTTTGCTCTGGCAGCATCTGAGAGGATAAATATGGGATCCCACAAAAGCCACAATGTTATTTTTGCAGTGTCTTTTCTCATTATAACTTCAGTTCAAGTCTCTTCTTTTTTCTTCAACCTCTGTTTTTGGGGGAAGCAGTGGGAATATGTTTCTCATGTGTAAAATGTGTGCACATGTGTGATTGTGCATATGCACACACATAGAGCTAAGGGTTCTTTCTAACTGAGAACCCTGAAAAAAACGCAAAGATTGTTCTACCAAATAACCTTGCCCTGACGCAAAAATGTTTACAGTGTTACTTTTCCTAATTTTCCTCCCTAGGTGAGATTATCCTGAATATGGTTCAAATTCTATCTTGGAAAGATATGAAAGTCAAAGAATGTACAAGTTAAATAAAGACAATGTGATGTTAGGTATATATAGTCTTAATTATTTTAAAAGACATTTGGTAGTATCATTTTAGCATTTATGAAAGGCATACTGATTTTACCCTGAGAGATATCAGAATATAATGAAGATCTGGGTAAAGATGCTCATGCTCTGTTTAAGTTCCACCTTTATAAGCAATGTTTTGGGTACTCTTTGGTGGTAGGTACAATAATGGACCCCAAAACTGTCTATGTCTTAATTTCCAGAACCTGTGAATATGTTAGTATACATGACAATGGGAAGGAAGGTTGCAGATGGAATCAAGATGATCTTAACATAAGGAGAGGATCCTAGATTATTGACGTGTAATCATAGGGCCCATAGATGTGGCTGAGGAAGGCAGAAGACTCAGTGTCAGAGTGATATGATGTGAAAAAGATGTGACTGACCATTGATGGCTTCGAAAATGGAAGGAGGTAAAAAGCCAAGGAATGTGGACAGTCTCTAGAAGCTGGAAAAGGAAGGAAAACGGATTTCCCCCTAGAGCCTCCAGAAAGGACAGCTTGATTTTAGATTAGTGAGACTCATGTGGGACTTCTGACCTGTGGAACTGTAAGATAATAAATTTGTGTTGTTTTAGGCCACAAAGCATGTGGCAATTTGTTACAGCATCCATAAAAAAGTAATCCACCTTTTAACTCAGGCTACGTCTACAGAAGACCAACAAAAGCAGCTTAAAAATAGCAATTGTCAGTGTTTTAGTTAGGGCAAGTGATATTAGCTGCTATAACAAAAAACTAAAAATCTCATGACTTAATATAATTAAAATTTATTACATGTCCCAGAGAATTCAGACAGATGTTTCTGGTCTGGTCCCTTTCCATATAGTTATTCCCAGTTCAGTCTTCTTCCATCCTGTGGCTCCAGCTTCCTCCATGACCTTAAAATCCTTTCTGCTCATTGGAAGATGTATGGAAAATTGTACAGAAGTATTCCATGAGCCTGGCTTGGAAATGGTACATCACTTCCACGACGTAGCATTGCCAGACCTCAGGTGCACGGACACACCTAACTGCAAGGGAGGCATGAAATGTAGTCTAGCTGTGTGTCCCTGAGGAAAAGGAAATTTGGAACTTGACTAACACATAGCAGTCTCAGCCACAATGGGACAATATAACAACACAGGGGCAAGGAAAAATAATTAACAAATTCCATTGTACAATAGAGTCAATTAAATAATAGTGAAAAACATAATAGATAAGCAGCTATTTGCTCTAGTTTAAAACACTTGCTATAGCACTGAATGATTTCTAAAAAGTCACTTAAAGTCTCTGGGTCTCAGTTTTCTCATCTTGGATACAGAAATGAAAATCTTCTCTGCCTCAAACCTTTTCTTTCTTTTCTGGCTTTTGCCAGTTTTCAGGTTTTTAATAAAAAGATGGAAAGACACTAAACAACAGGTTTATTTGTTTGCTTGCATGTGCATGTTTAGCAAATGTGTGTACTTTACTGTTTTTTTAAACTAATTTTTCCAAATTGAATAGTTTAGTTACAAAAGTGCTGTTTCTTTTTACTAGGTTGCTTATCTGAACTTGCCATTTTGGTAGCTTAAATATGGCCAAATAACAGTAATTTCATATAGTTCAACTTAATATATTACATTAAAATAACATTGTGGTTCCTTTTGTGTAACCCAGGCATGACTTCGGAGGCTGTTTCTGATTACTCAAAGTCCTCCCCGTTATTCTCCATGATGTCTTGTTTATTTCTTCCCTAGTGTTTGGCAGCTCGTAATTTATATGTTTGCTTGTTCAATGTCTCTGTTTTCGGAAAACTGTAAGCTTCATGAGGACAGATATTTTACTTCATTCATCATTGTATATTTAATGCTTAGCACAGAGTCCTGAATTACAGGCTCAGTAACTACGTGCTGAATATGAAATAGAGTTCCTCCAAGATATATTCTGAAGCTAACGGAGGTGACAATATCATGTACCTTTTATAATATATGACATTGGAAATAAATTGCTATATATATTCCAGATATTATTTCTTAGTTGTTTTACTTTAATTTTTATAAAATCCAGAATTCCTTTCACTTAATTTTCAATGCCAACTAAAACTACCATACCATTTGAATACCATGGAAAAGCAGCACCCACACTGCTATAAATGCTTTTCACTGAATTATTTTGGATAGCTAAAGACTGAGATTTTGAAGCTCATAGTGATTCAGTGTTACTGTGAGTTGCACATTTGGAAAAGGAAATAGAAATTATTTACCCTCCCTTTATCCAAACTTCCTAGACTGGTGCAAATTTGTTCAATTTCTAACATCTTCCTGGAAAAAATTCCACACCCAGCTTTTAGACCTCTTCCAATACATACCATATATCAGCATTGTCAGGGCTTTCTTCCTTCTCATTTAAACCCTCGTACTTCGGTCTGTTTCTTCTTGTTGTGAAGTGAAAATAGTAAATGACTAGCATCTTCTGGGAGAGAATTCTTCAAAGCCTAGAAAACCATCTTTCAATTATCATCACTCCTCATTGTTTCATGTTTGTGTGGTTTTGAGATGTTTTATACTAATCTCTAAAAATACCCAATCTCCAGGCAAAACTGTTGTTATGCATGTTCCAACGTTGTTCCGACTCAAAGAATCGGAATGTAATTTACTATTTGGGATAAACTCTGTGAAAGTAAATCCATGATCAAAATAAAAGATGAAAAAGAAAAGTATCCTTGGGCCTCAGGGAGGGAATTAGAGCTGATGGTATCTGGTGCAGCTTGCAAATGTGAACATTTCTAAGGGCAACAACAGGATAAGAATATAGCAGCCCAAGAATTATACTTGAAAATGTTCCTGCTCATTTGGCTGAAATCAACAGTGAAAAATATTAAAATGTTGAGTACAGGTTTTATTTATATTAAACACCTGCTTCTTTCTTTTTTTTTTTCTTTTTGAGACAGAGTCTCACTGTGTTGCCTGGGCTAGAGTGCCGTGGCATCAGCCTAGCTCACAGCAACCTCAAACTCCGGGGCTCAAGCGATCCTCCTGCCTCAGCCTCCCAAGTAGCTGGCACTACAGGCATGCGCCACCATGCCTGGCTAATTTTTTTTTTTATATATATTTTTAGTTGTCCGATTAATTTCTTTCTATTTTTAGTAGAGACGGGGTCTCGCTCTTGCTCAGGCTGGTCTCAAACTCCTGAGCTCAAACAATCCGCCCGCCTCGGCCTCCCAGAGAGCTAGGATTACAGGCGTGAGCCACCGCGCCTGAAAAGGAGTCTTTAAAACACCGTTCTTTTGAGAAAAGTCACCAAAAAGAGCCCTTGGATTGAATGAGGAAAATGCCTAAACTTACAGCTTTGACTGTGCTCACAGCCCCACCCTGAGTGTCAGGAACTCATCCTTTATCACCATCCACTACTGACAGCCCACACTACGAGAGTGCCCACTGCCTGTCCCCACCACCTCTCGTCACACCTGAGCTCTTCACAGGGGGCGCGTCCAGGTTCGCTGTTTGTAAGCTTTGTGCTCATGCTACACGGTGCTGGGTTTGTCTGCTTTAAAATGAGGACACTGTCATGGAATTTCATCTCCTAATTATTTTACTATCATTATTTTTACTATCATCATTTTACTATCTTCCAATTCTACCACAAGGGAATTAGAATTTGTGTCCAATTTATGTTTGCCAGTATTTAAAAAGAAAACAGAAAACAAATGGCCTGGTCATGGGGGAATGACCCCAGGGAAGCATGCAAGTCCTTCTGATGCACGCCCTGCGGGTCTACGTGCCTGTCTCTTATGGGCATACCAGGAATATTTTATTTAGCTTAATGAATGGAAAGACCCAGCGCTTGGAAAGAGTTGTTACTAGCCTTGTTTGTTCCAATAAACAACTAAACTTTGTATTGCTCAATAGAAATCAAAACTGACAGTTTATAAAAACCAGAAAACATAAAATCTTGGACTGGGTTTAAGGGCTGATTGATATTTCCAGACTCTTATGAGGGTCCTGGGGGAGAAGCCTATTCAGGTTTCCACAATGTCAGTGAAAAATACTTCTCTGGAAAACCTGCTACAAATTGGCCAAGAGTTTTTCCGATTCCAATTCCAATTTGTGTCTATTGAAAGATTTTGGGCTCACGAAACAGCATTAGCTGGGAGGTAGAGCTTACATCATTGTAGTTCAAAGGCTCGTTTTGCATAATTCTGTAATTAACAATGAGATCAGGTAAAATAGCAAGAATCTGAAATTTAATACTGATTGCAATTCTCTTAACCCTGGGTCTGGGGAATATTTTAAAGATCCTCTCGATTTAAGTAGACTTACACTATATCTGTTCAGGCCAAATAAAGAAGAGACTTGAACTAAGCAATTGTCTGAACAATGCAAGCAAGGAGAACTTACTCTTAGAAGACAACCTCTCTGTGAAGATGCTGACTATGGATGAACAAGATACAAAAATAATAATGACGGCTTTGTGGTAGACAGAATGCCAAATGGTCCCCCAACATTTCCTGCCTGGATCCCTGTAACTGTGAATATGGTTAGATATCATACCCATGCTTGTGTTATGCTAGCTGGCAAAAACAATTTTGCATATGTAATTAAGGTTCCTAATCAGTCGTCTTTCAGCCAATCAAAAGAGAGATTGTCTGGAAGTGCCCAATCTAATCACATGAGCTTTTTAAAGCAGAGCGTTTTCATCAGCTGATGGCAGTGGGAAAAGTCAGACCAGAAACACTAGAAGGGTTGGACACACAGCTATTCGACAGAAGGCGGAAGCAAGAACGGAACAGCCTATAGCAGCCTATAGTGACTCCAGTCAACCCTCGGCCTGCAAACGCAGATCTAGTTCTGTAAGTGCCAGGACTAAAAGCCAACAACCTGAATGAGTTTGGAAACAGATACCTCCCAGGAGCCTCCAGATTAGAGCCCAACCTGGCCAACATGTTCATTTTGGCCTTACTGAGACCTAAGCAGAGAACCCAGCTGAGACCACTCAGACTTCTGATCTAAAAACTGTGAGAAAAAAAGGTTGTTGTCTTTAGCCACTGAGTGTATGGTAATTTGATTCACAGCTATAGAAAATGAACACAGGACCCTTACCAAACTTTGGGTGCAAGACCTGAAATTTGGCTATATGCTGCATATATCACCTAGAACAGGGGCCTTTGTTATTGGAAATATTTTTTCATCATGGAAAATTTTAAACCACATATTTATCATCTATTGTCCATTTGTGTGTGTATGTGTGTGTCTGTGTGTGTGTGTGAGTGAGAGAGAGAGAGAGAATTTTAAAGCAAAATCAGAAGAATTTCTTAGGCTAGAGGGAAAATCTGTGTCCGCATTGCCTGGGGAACTAACTAGAAATGCAGGTTTGAGCCCCACACCAGACCTACTGAGTTACACCCTGTGGCATGTAGGGCCCAAGATCTAGAGCACTGCATTTGGTAATAAACTGGCTTAGAAGCATCACTCTCCGGCAGCCCTGTCTTCCTGCAAAGAAGCCTCTTCCTCCTCAGTATCAAGATGGCGAGGATGTGCATGCTAATCGCTGCTTTCCTCTCTTCCTCCTCAATCCTCTCACAGAGAGAAGAGAGCACGTTATGATGGGCAGTATCAGAACACAGTGCTGGGGACAGTACTGGTGAGACTTTGAGTGTGGACTCGGAGTCAAAACACCTGGCTTTGAATTTCCGCTCCGCTGCTGAGCTGGCTGAATGATCTTGGGCAAGTTACTGGCATGCTCTGTGCCTTCATTTTTCCATGTGTACCATGAGGATGATAAAATTACCTACTGTACAGAGTTGTAAATATTAGATTAGTAAATACAACTAAAGTTCTCACAAATGCCTGGCACGTAGGAAGCCCTCAATGAATGTGAAGAGAATATTATTAACACTTGTTCCCTTGGCTTGCAGGCTAAATCCATTTATCTCTCTGACACGCACTACATAAAACATTCCAGGGGTATGCCCAGAGTCAGACGTACGTCATCAAGGTCCACTTAACTTATGCTACAACAAAACTAACCTGCTGAATTGCATGTTGTATTGATTTTTTTAAGTTATTGTAATTAATTGTAATTGTATGGGGCGTCATTTATCAGTTAAAAAAAAAATACTGTTCTTAAAATTGTGCCACCACCCTTTCTATTGTGCACCTGAAGAAATGAGCTAGGCTTTTATGTAATGGATAGAGGTGTTTGTTGTTTTTCTATAGAGAAACCTGAATACTCATTGAACTTGTACAAATGAATAATCGGATTTATTTTAAGATGATAAATTATGTATGTTACCATACGTAATTCCTTTGGATAATCCTCTTTTTCATTATAATGCCATCAATGAGATATCAGGTTCTTTGTGTTTTGCTTGTTTGCTTTTCCCATGACCCAAGGAGGAAATACTCCCAAGGAAATTCTGTCTAAATAAATGTAGCAACTGGTTTAAAGAAATTTGGTACCATTGGTGATGACATTATTGCGAGTACGCTCAGCTGGATTTCTTTGCTGATTCATGTCCTCTGCTCATTCATTCACTTATTTAAAAAATACATATTGACATTTTACTATGTGCTGTGTTAGGAAACAATGACAGGCAAGACAGACACAGGCCCTACTCCCGTAGAGACTAAAAAATACATACGAGTGATATTTGTTGCAAGTTCACAAGTCCAGGCGCTGTGCTAGGTACTTAGCATGGATTGTCCCTTTTCCGTCTCACAGCCTGAGGAGGCATATAGCTCCATCTCAAGACGAGGCACTTGGGACTCTGAGGTTGAGTAACTTGCCCAATGTCACACAGCTATAAGGAAATAGAGCTGGGATTCAAATCTGACTTCAAGCCCATGTTCCTAACGATAGTACTAACATTTGTTTCTCCAATTACTCCTCAACACCAAACCATTTATTCTTGTTAGGTCAATTGCTCTGCCTTTGCCCTTGCCAGGCAGCCAGATCCCAAATATGACCCAACCTCACGTGTCTACCCCCAAGCTCTTCTTCTCTGTGCGTATTAGCAGCTCCCTAACCCATCTCACTTCTTCAGCCTCCAACACCACATCACACATTCCCTCTCCTAGTATCGAATCATTTTGTAGGTTCATTTGATGTTTCAAACTAGATCCTAAGTTCCAAATTAGACTTGAAAGCTCACCCAAAGATTTATGTTTTCTTTTCTTTCATCGCAGCCACAGAACTTGGGCAGAGAGTTAGGTGCTCAGCAAATTACAATTGTCTTTTCCATTGCCAAACTGGTTCTGTGATCCCCAAACCATCCTAGATTCATAGAAAGAAAAGGTAGGTGACCTACTTAAGGATCAGCAAAGAAAATGCACTCGCTTGGCTGCCTCCCCTCTCCTTCAATTAATCACCGCCATTGTCAGAACACTGCCTGCACCCTATGACAGAAGGCTGTGCATGACCGGTTTTGCAATGACCACACAATCCTGGTTTACACAATGTAGACTGGGCTCGCAGCTCTACCTTAAGCCTTTGGGACAAAGCCAAAGCCAGAGATCACTGGAGCACCCACTTGGCCTCAAATTGAAGGACAGGAACTTGAGAGTCTGTCATTGGCTGTCTCCTGTTCTGAAAACCCACAGACCTTTGTGTTATCCCTTTGTTACTTAACATAGCTTTGAGATGTCATTTTTCATAGCTGTGTATTCTACGAGCTCCTGAGTAGTGACACGGCCTAGCCCAGCGACTTGGAACAAGTGTTCACTAAGTGACTGTTGAGTGGTCCTGGATTTACTGTGGGGCTTATTGCTGGGGCCTCTCGTGTGGAAGCTGCTAGAGCTTCACAAGGTGCTGATAGCCACTGGCTCCTCAAAGTGGTTCAGGGCAGCCAGGAAATAGTTCTCACTTTTGGATGCGTTGGCTGAACTCTTGACTTCCATGCCCCATCTTTACCATTGCTGCCCTTTTGGAGTTCCAAATATTATGTGGCTGTAGTCAGGACGTTGTAAAATTGCCTTGCTAGCTCATAGCAGAAGAGTCCTGAGACAGAGAAAAACACTATGGGATTTGGTTTATTCTTAACCCATCTCTACGTTATTTGCCATATCTTAACCTCAGGGAGATCTTGCATTTCTTTTCCTTCTGGAGAAGAACAGGAGCAAGCTAAAGGATGGTTGGTAGCCCTGGGGGAGCTGGAGTGCTGCCTGAAGATAAGAGCTGTCCCCCTGGAGATTCCCTCCTTAGGTGGCCTCTGGGGGCCACTCTTCAATGGGAGACAAAATGGAAGCTAAAAGCTTGTCATTTCTTCCCCCTCTCACCTCCAGCAAGGCTGTCCCATGGCAACGTGCAGACTGCGTTAGGGATGATGTAAAATCAATACCCCCAAGCCTCGCTTTACCCTCTGCTCTCACACAGAGGATGATAATGTGTGTCTCTGCACCGTCAGGAAGGGCTTCACCAGAAGTTTTCTTTTCCCATCTGTCTCTCCACTGCTCAGACACTCTATGAGATAACACAGTATTTATGTCCACGCGGTGGAGGATTCCAACCAAGTGATCACACAGGAGAGAGATTAGAATTCCTGAACTGTTAGCTTAGTGTTCCAAAATACTATTATTCTGTTATCACAAATGTTTACTAGGTTTTCGTTCCTTTTCATAGTTTATCTTAAAAGAATATTCCCTGTTTCTTCACTCTGATTTCTCATAGACTTGGATTCCTTGAACAGCTTGAACCACTTCCTGATCGTATATTTCCTCATTTGGAAACTGTGGATGAAAGCTCCTTTAACCCTTGCCTTATTTATCAACTCTTTTTACACATCTCTCCTGCAGTCTTGTGGCTCTTCCTTGGATTTCTGTAGTTGGTGGTTATTGTTCCCTGAGCAGAACAGAACTTACTTGTCTCTGGGGCTCCTTTCCTTCCTGATCTCTCTATTTAAAGTTATTGTCTCTAGGGAGCTCTCAGGAATCATATTTATCAGTTTGGCCCCATATTCCAGTGGTCAAACAGGACATTAAGTGACACTCTTAATCATTAGAATAAAAACTTGTTGAAGATTTAATGGAGACCACTATCAACCCTGTTTGACATACTTTTCTAGGTAAGCCAAGCAAGTGAAATTATCCAATAGGCCGTTGAGAAGGGATAGTCTGAAATTTTAAATAAGAAAAAAAATGCTTGCACCATATAAATGAGATGTCATTTCCTTAAAGAAGGCCCCCAGCTGAGAAATTCTGAGTGTACTCACCCTTCTGCAGTAAATGCGAACTCTGACTGCAGGACAAGGTTGGTGACACATAGGTTACTTAATGGTGACTAAATCTGTTGAAATAAAAAATGCTTCCAGTATTAAAATGTGCATTAATATTTTTTACCATATGTATAAAATGCTTGAAAACTAACATGGACAAGGCTGCATAACTCAAGAGTTATGATAATCTAAGAATCATCACTTTTTTAGTTTTTTTATTTTTTATTTCAGAATATTATGGGGGTACAAACACTTTGGTTACATATATTGCCTTTGCACCACCCAAGTCAGAGCCACAAGCGTGCTCATCCCCCAAACATAGCGCACCATACCCATTAGGCATGAATTTACCCATGCGCTCCTTCCCCCGCAACCTGTTCGATGTCCTATGAATGTTACTTCCATATGTGCGTAAGTGTTGATCAATTAGTACTAATTTAATGGTGAGTACATGTGGTGCTTGCTTTCCCAATCTCGTGATACTTCACTTAGAAGAATCGGTTCCAGCTCCATCCAGGATAGTACAAGGAGTATTAGTTCATCAATTTTTTGTGGCTGAGTAGAACTCTATGGTATACATATACCACATTTTATTAATCCACTCATGTACTGATGGACATTTGAGTTGTTTCCACATCTTTGCAATTGTGAATTGTGCTGCTATAAACATCTGAGTGCAGATGTTTTTTTTTATAGAACGTCCTTTTTTCCTTTGGGTAAGTACCCAGTAGTGGAATTGCTGAATCAAATGGTAGTTCTACTTTGAGTTCTTTAAGGTATCTCCGTATTGCTTTCCACAGAGGTTGTACTAGTTTGCAGGCCCACCAGCAATGTTCTCATCTCTCTGCATCCATACCAATATTTGTCGTTTTGGGACTTTTTGATAAAAGCCATTCTCACTGGGGTTAAGTATCATCACTACCCAAGATTTCTGTAGGTTGCCTTCTTGGTCTGCATTCCATTGGTGCTCAGCAGGGAACTCTGAGTTGCTCAGACACAGGTGCTCTCCAACTTTCTTCCCCATCATATACAGGTAATATTCACAGTCATCCTCTACAGTGCATTTCTTTGAGTCCCATAACTACTCACCATGGGACTGGAGAGCAAAAATAAGAGCCATGATTCCCTTTTCTTTATAGAGAAACTAATTCTAGTCATTTTTTGAGCAAATGCTGACGGCTCTTCCCTTCCTTCCCTTTATCTCATCTTATCCTCCCATTTTTTCCTCCAACAAAATCCTAAAATACAGGTGGGCAGAGGATCAAGGAAAGGTTTGGGGCAATTTCCTTCTGGTGGTTAAAAGCTTTAGCTCTATTTCTCTTATTGCACAGATTGGTTTTTTTATCCCCCTAGCAAAAGGAACAGTGACAGATGCTATTTATATTTTTTATAGACTTTATTTTTTAGAGCAGTTTTAGGTTCACAGCAAAATTGAGTGGAAAATAGAGAGTTCCCATAAACCCCCTGACTCCACACATGCACAGTCTCCCCAGCTATCGATATCCCCCACAAGAATGGTCCATTTTTTACAATTGGTGAACACATCATTAGCACCAAAAGTCCATAATTTACATTAGGGTTCACTCTTGACTTTGTATGTTCTGTGGGTTTGGACAAATGCATCATGGCATGTACCTCCATTATAGTATCATACAGAATAGTATGATACTGCCCTAAAAAAAATCCCCTGTGCTCCACCAGTTGATCCGTCCCTTCCCCCCTACACCTGGAAATCATGGACCTTTTCACTGTCTTCATAGTTTTGCCTTTTCTAGAAAGTCATATACTAGAAATCATAGAGTATATAATCTATTCTCCCACTTAATGATACACATTTCAGTTTTCTCCATATCTTTTGAGGGCTTGATAATTCATTTCATCTGAGCACTGAATAACATTCCATTGTTTGGATGTACCACAGTTTATCTGTTCACCTACTGAAGGAGATCTTAGTTGTTTCCAGGTTTTAACAATTTTCAATAAAGCTACTGTAAACATTCAAGTGCAGGTTTTCATGTGGACCTACATTTTCAACTCATTTGGATAAATACCGAAGAGTACAACTGCTAGATTGTATGATAAGCATATGTTTAGTTTTGTAAAAATCTGCCACACTGACTTCCAAAGTGGATTTACCATTTTGCATTCTCACCAGCAATGAATCAGAGTTATTGTTGCTCCAAATCATCTCCATAATTTGATGTCAGCACTTTGGATTTTGGCCATTCTAATAGATGTATAGTGGTATCTTATTGTTGTGTTAATTTGCATTTCCCTGATAACATATGAGTAGAACATCTTCTCGTGTGTTTTACTATCTGCATATCTTTAGTGAGGTGTCTAAGATCTTTGGCTCATTTTTTATTGGGTTGTTTTCTTATTGTTGAATTTTAAGAGTTCTTTCCATTATATATTTTGGATAACAGTCCTTTATTAGATGCGACTTTCGCAAATGTTCTCTCCCAGTCTGTGGCTTGTCTTCTAATTCTCTTGACTGTGTCTTTTGAAGAGCATAACATTTTAATTTTAAGGAAATCATCTTATCAATTCTTTCATGGAATGTGCCTTTGGTGTTGTGTCCAAAAAGTCATCGCCATAGCCAAAGTTATCTAGATTTTCTCCTATGTTATCTCCTAGGAGTTTTATAGTTTTGTATTTGACATTTTGAGTTAATTTATGATACATTTTGAGTTAATTTTTGTGAAGGATGGAAGATCTCTGTCTAGATTCTTCACTATGTTTTTTAGGCATATGGATGTCCAGTTGTTTCAGCACCATTTGTTGAAAAGACTATCTTTTCATCGTTGTGTTGCCTTTGCTCCTTTGTCACAGATCAGTTGACTGTATTTGTGTGTGTTTCTTTCTGGGCTCTCTATTCTGTTCCATTGATTTACTTGTCTATTCTTTTGCCAATACCTCACAATCTTGATTACTATACCTTTATAGTAAGTCTTAAAAATTGGGTAGTGTCAATCCTCCAACTTTGTCCTTCTACTTCAGTATCGAGTTGGCTATTTTGGGTCTCTTGTCTCTCCATATAAACTTTAAAATTGGCTTGTCACTATCCACAAAATAACTCACTGGAATTTTGATTGAGATTGCATTGAATCTATAGATCAAGTTGGGAAAAACCAACATCTTGACAATATTGAGTCTTTCTATTCACAAACATGAGATATCTCTCCATTTATTTAATTCTGATTTGATTGTTTTCAGCAGAGTTTTGTAATTTTTGTCATATAAATCTTATATATTGCTAGATTTTGTTTTTTTGTTAGATTTATATCTAAGTAAAACAAACACCACGTGTACTCACCATCAAATTGGTATTAACTGATCGACACTTAAGTGCACATATAGTAATAACATTCGTCGGGTGTTGGGCAGATGTGGGGGATGGGTATATACACACCTAATGGGTGTGGTATGTACCGTCTGGGGGATGGACACACTTGAAGCTCCAACTCGGGTGGGACAAAGGCAATATATGTAACCTAAACATTTATACCCCCCTAATATGCTGAAATTAAAAAAAAAATTTAGAAAGAAATTTACTGAATTTCTTGTCTTAAATCTTTTTAAGACAATGCAGCTTTGTTATACTCACAGCAAAACTCAAAATGGGTTTGCATCAGTATAACTAATGCAATTCTTTTACGTCATTACTAACCAACTGACACTTCCCTGTTGGCAGTATGTCCTAGTCTTCCACCATATTTTGAAATCAACACATTCTTTAATATACCAGATTTAAATAAGTTACAGCTGAAGTCTGTCAATGAAAGCTCGCTGCTGTTCAGCAAGTTAAAATAATGGGCTTTTGTTGCTTTTTTTTCTTAGTCTAATTTTGATTTTCTTAAAGTATTTTCTGTTGGCACTTAGCCTCCTTGTCCCACAAGCTGGTCCTTGAAAAAGGAATTTTACAGAAATATAAGTTTTGGAAATGTTGCATGGTATAGGCCACTCCTGGAAATTTGTAGTACGTCAGGCATATTAAAGTTCTGTAGCAAAGAAACCTGTTTAAGTTTGTTTAATCCAATGTTTCCCAAATGTATTTGACCTCAGGATTTTGTTTTTCCACAACATCTATTGGAACACATTTTGGAAAATGCTAGTCTCATGTTATGACTTTCTGTCCTCCTTAAGGGTCATAAAAAGGCTAGAAAGAATATTGCCTCAAGGACACCCAATAAATAAAGAAAAGCACAAATTATTTTATGAAACCTAATAAACAATGGGGTACTAATGATCCCTGATAAAGACAGCAGAGTCAGTTAAGTAAACTGTCCTTTGTTATATACTTGTTATTTCTATTTCTATAGAATTCTCCCCTTTAAACCACTGTCAGGGCTGGTGCAGAGGACAGTGTCTCGATTCCTTTGTAAAGCTAAGCAGTTTTATATTTGATTCCAAGCCTACAAAAAGGGAATGTGACATTTCTCCCTTTGGCCTGATCTAGAAGTAATGATAAATGAATTGAGCTACCTGAACAAGAAGAGAATAAATCCGTATCTTCCAAGGGAGAAGGAAATAAAGTCAGTTGCTTAGTTTGGGTTTTAACTGCTCCTTTCAATTCATCTACATGTCTTGTGTTGCTTTCAGCTGCAGAGAGCAGGCGCCTCGCTGGTGAGATGGGCCCAGTGGCCCACATGCCTTTATTGAGGTCTCTCTAAGTCTACCACAAGCAGTGAAACGGAGCCCTGGGTGGTTAAAGAGGGGAAATTAGTCAACATATACTCCATCTAATAGCATATGTCCAAGATAAATTCAATGATTCTCCAAAGTTAAATCCTCAGAGACTATTAACACCCACAGAGTTCTCCCATTTGAGGTCCAGATGGTGCCACTGACCCCAAAACTTGTTGCTTAGTGATGGCTCATAGTCTGACACCTAAAATCATAGCTTCTGCCCACTCAGACAAGGTAAGGCTAATATTTTTCTAAAGAGAATAAAGAGTTCAGTCCCAAAGATACTTGGAATCTACTTCGCAAGGAAATACAAACTCAAGGCCATGGACTGCAACATACTTGTTGAAAACAAACTAGGCTTCCAACCAATCCACGTCAAGTACTGACAAGGAAAGGGAAGAAAGTCATATGAAGAGAGGGACCCTCAGTGTGACCCTGTCCCAGTTTTCATTCTAGAAAATGATCAGGTGATGGTGTTGGGTTATTGCTCCCATGTGCTGGCACCAAAAAGCCACCAGCAGACAGACTGTCCTATTTCTCTGGGTTGCTCTGTGTCTCTCTCACTGCTTATTTACTTCTGTTTACACCTCCCTGGCCTTCCATGGCTGCCTGGGCCTTCCTTGATCATGTGACCTACGTGGCATGCAGCCCCCATACTGACAGTGCTCCCACCAGATGCTCAGCCTCCTCCTGAGTTCGGGGTCTAAGGCACTCCCTCTACCAGCTCTGACCCTGGCCAGCCTCCAATCTCCTCCCCACACAGAGAAGGAGAATTCAGACAATCTCGAGTCCTTAGAGAAGAGTGCTTAGAAGGAAACACAACTTCAAATCCTTAACAACATTTTGGAAAACTTCTAACACCATCTTCCTCTTAGATCCATCTGATTATATTGATTCACCTCCAAGAAGCATGAGAATTCAAATGCTGCATCCTTTTATTGGAGGAGAGTCAGGAGCTGGATGTTTGTCTTGGCTCAGTGTAGGGAAAAATTTCTTGTCCTCTCTGGGGGACAGAGTCCTTATCTGTAAATAAGGAGATGAGACTGAGAGATCGCTGAGGTCTCTCCCAGCCCTGACCCTCCATTCTGCTAAGGTTCCTCTGATTCTCCCGTGTGCACTTCTGCCCAACTGCTCTCACCCTGAACGCCAAGGGAAAGTTGACTAAAGCATGGATCACGCTCAATAAATCTTTAAGAGAATACTTTTTAAAAACATTTACACCAGATGATATTACCATGGTGTTTCTTTTAAAATTTCAAACAACAGCCAGTTCCCATTCAACATATATTGTTCCAGAAAACCAAAAAGGATGGAAAACTACCAAGTTCAATTTATGAAACTACATATTCTCTAACAATATCTGGTAAAGCATCAAAATGATAAAACTATACAAATACGAACATTCATGCAAAGTTGTAAATTAAAATCAAGAGTACATTCAAAGACCTAGAACAAGAAAATTCACAAGGACATAAAGTGGAATAATGCTTCCCAGGGGCCAAGTGGAGCAGGAAAGAGGGAGCTTATTTTTCAATGGGGGCAGAGCTTCCGTTTAAAACGATGAGAAAGTTCTGGAAATGGATAGTCTTGATGTTTACAAGACACCGTGAGTGTGCTTAATGCTACTGAATTGCACAGTTAAAAATGGCTAAAATGACAAATTTTATGTTATATATATTTTACCATAAAAATTGCAAAAATATCAGCAAAGTAACCAGAGAGAAACAGAAAAACTGCACACACACACACACACACACACACACACACACACACACTTGTGCCAATGTCATTTTCCTGATTTTGGAAATCCATTAATATTCCACACCGATAGCTTAAATAAGACAAAGCATATGATTCTTTTGAGATGCTTAAAATACTATCAGGAATTCTAATAGACTGTACTTTAATCAATTTTTTTCCCTTAACCTCACAAAAAAGATCCATCTCAACAAAGGGTGTAACACTCAAACACTGTAAGTGTTTTTAATAAATTCAGGAATAATACAGGATATTCAATATCATTGTTACTTAATGTCATTCTGGAAGTTCGGGTCACTCTGTGGCCAGTGGTAATAACCATGAAAATGTAGAGACAGAGTGAGAGGCTACTTTTGACTGAACTCTGAACCATCATGTATGTAGGCCTTGGATATATCTTCTTTAACTTCTTGGCCTTGTTTTTCTCTTTTATAACACCAGAGGATCTATTGGACAAAACCATTACTTTTCTGTTTCTTGTCATTGAAGAGTTTCCTTTAAAAAATGTTTCTTTTTGGGGGGAGGGGGGAGGAGGGGATGGGCATATGCACAATGAGTGCGATGCGTACCTCCGGGGGAATGGACACACTTGAAGCTCGAACTTAGCGGGGAGGGAGGGTAAGGACATAATACGTAATCTAATCATCTGTACCCCCATAACATGATGAAATTAAAAAAAAAAAAAAAGTTTCTTTTCAATGGAAGACCAAAAATATAAAGCAGATAAAACTAGAGTGGCTCTGATTGGAGCAGGGGTGGTGCACCAAAATCCCAGTCCATGCTGATCCTCAAGCCCCTGCCCTCCCCCAGCTGGCTCTGCTGGGAACAGGCCCCTAAAGCTCACTCAAAGACCCGCTGGACACAGAAGCCCCTCTCGTGTTAGGGACAGTGCTATCATAATATGTTGTGGCTCTTGGAAGCACACCGGGTGAGCTGATTTATGGGATTTGGAATGTGACGAAGAGGAACTAAATTTAGTTTTTAGTGGACTACTTGATTCGAGACCTGTACAGCTCTTGCTTCTGCCTCTAAGCTAATCGTACGACTCTGAGTGAGGGTCCTCGCCTCTTGCAGCCTCAGGTTCCTTATCCGTAAAGTGAGAAGGTTCATTTACTTAATATTCATTCAACAAAAATCATGTTACCGTAGGCTTGTTCCTGGGCCGCTTTTGTCAGTGGATGCTGACATCTGTATCCACCTCCAAACTCCATCCTGTAGCAGTCTCGGGCAGCTATTAAGAGCTCAGGTGGAGCTAACCTGGGCAGCGGGTCTCAGCCGGGACGCGCGCAGAAGCGCCAGAAGGAGCTTCTAAGATAGACTGAGTGCCCAGGCCCCACTCCTTCCCGTTAAATCTGAACTCTACCCATGACACCTGGGAAATCACTGTGTTTGGACGTTTCCCTGGGATTCTAATGAGCAGCCCAGATGGAAAACCATTGTCCCAGCAGAACCGTAGGTTCTGTTTTGAGTAATTTCACGCAGAGTCAGAGCATCTGCTGGGCCCCATGGTGATCTTTTCATCTGGGTGACTAATTGGTAACACTTGCCCTTAATTCTTTTCAGATTAAACTTGTCTCTATCTTGCTTCATGACACAGAACCCCAAGCTTTTAACCAAATACCTGCCCATATACCTATACAGATTCAGAGCTCTTTCTGGAGAAAAATTTAGACCCTGTCAAAGAAACTCTCATTTTCAGTAGAGACTTGCGTTCCTCTAACTCCTTTCATAGAGGCCACACCGTGGGCATGATTCCCGACTCTGTTTAACAGTTGAAGGCAAAGCTTGCCATTTAAAGTGATTAACTCCACCCCACCTCCCCCAAAGGATGTCACATGTACTATGTTTAAATGTAGTAAGTACAGTACGTGTGTGACTTTGCCTGGTAACTCAGAGGCTGTCATGCTGACGTTGCCAGGTGTTTGGCTTGCTGTCAGCATTCATTGGATCACAAGCTAGGATGATCCATGTCTATGGCAGGGAGGCTGGTTCTAGCCTGTTTGCATTCTGTGAGTGTTTAAAGAGGAAGGCAGTTTTCAGTGAAGTGTTACAAATCACTTAGATTTTTTAAGAAAATCCGCAGCGTGGGGGGCAACGCTCCATCTAGCTTAGCTTTGTGATCCCCTTATCTCATTGTTCCAATGGAGGTGAAGATTCAGAAAGCAATATTGGAGATCAGAATAAGTTGCAGAACTCCCTAAAAAAAGGATAATTCAGCAGAGGATTTTTTAGGGCAATGAAGCTACTGTGTATGCTCCTATTATGGGGGATACATGTCATTACACTTGTCCAAACCCATGGATTATGCAGCATCGAGAGCGAACCCTAAGGTAAACTCTGAGTGACAGCAACAATGTGTTGATGTAGGTTTATCAACCGTAACAGAGGTACTGCGCTGGTGGGGGATGTTGACAGCAGAGGGCGCTGTGTGAAGGGGAAGGGAGAATATGGGAATTCTCTGTACTTTTTGCTCAATTTTCTGTGAACCTAAAATTGATCCAAAAAAAATAACGTCTATTTAAAAAATAAAAAAGAGGAGAGGTTGGAGCTTTGCTTAAATGTTTTTCAATCCCAGAAATTGAGGAGTAGAAAAACAAAATCAAACCCTGGGAAATAATCTGGCCTTCTCCATGAATTACTTTCCACCGTCTGACTCTTAGCAATACTCTGTCCCCATCCTTTGCTCTCCCCACACACTCTCCCCACTCTTTCCTCCCTACTGATGACTTGCATACATCCCATCTGACCCAGAACTATCTTTTAAGTTCTAGGCTCTTCTATCCATGGACTCCAGGAAGTCTCTATTTGAATGTTCCTAAGGAATTTCAACATCAACTGGCCCCCAAATAGAAATCCTTACCTCCCCACCCAACTCTTCCTTTTGTGTTCCCACCTTTATGGAAAAGAGGAATGACGTTCTGTATGGCTGAGAATACAACTCATCCTTCTAAATTGTCACTCTAAAATAACAACTGTCCACGCTTCTCATTAAAAATAGTGAGTTAAATATTTGTGAGTGTCTGTGTTCCTTCCAAAACCACAACATTTTATTACAATAGAAGGACTTAAAAAGAAGCATAAACCCACGAGGACAAAAAAACAGTGGAGAGAAGACAGCTACACAATTTCAGAAGGTGGAAAGCATAGGGGAAAATAGAAACTGACTTGGCAAGCCAGAGAAAACCAGAATCCAAGTTGGCAGTGGGAAAAACCCAGAAACAAGCTGATTAACACTGATGAACCCCAGAGGGGCTCTGGAGGAGGCGGCTCCAGGCGCCTCTTAAAGAAACAGTCGAATAAATAAAATTTCAGGCATGTGAGGTTTCATAAACATAGCTTTCTGGATCCTGTGTACTTTGTAGGAAAGCAGCTGGAGGATGTGCTCCACCAAAATAAAGGAGTAAGCCGCAGCCAAGATGGCATGTGATTTGACACAACAGGGAGGCACAGGGTGTCCTGGGCTGTTGATGAAGGAATATCCCAAGACCATAGCTGTGCTCATGACCTGTTAGTTCTTTTAATTTTTGTACAAATATGTTTAGAAAAGTTGAATAATTTGTTCCAGGTTACACAGCTAGTGCAGTGAGTTTTAGAGCTAAGAATCAAACCCAGATTTGTCTGATGAAAAGGCCATAATACAGCATTTCTATAATTGTGAAAATCTGGGCCAAAGACTGCCTAATGTAGATAATAACAGTTCCGAGTCATAAGCTTACAATAAGAATTAAATGAGATAATCACCCACATCATTTACTCAGGGTCTGGCACGTAGGAACTTAAATATATACTGCCTTACTTCTAGTTAAAAGTAGTATCTATCATCATCATGCTTCCATCAAATGTTCCATGAAGGATTAGCATTTTAGCTGGACCTGGAAAGACAAGAAGGATTTTGATGTTTGGAGTCGTTGTCAGCTTGGGCAGCTTAACAAAATGCCACAGACTTGGTGGCTTAAACAACAGATATTTATTTCTCACAGTTCTAGATGCTCGTAAGTGTAAGATCAAGGTGCCCACGGATTCGGTTTCTGGTGAGGGCTCTCTTCGTGGTTTGCAGAAGGCTTCTTTCTGCCAGGAGCAGTGGCTCATGCCTATAATCTTAGCATTCTGGGAGGCTGAGGTTGGAGGATCACTTGAGCTCAGGAGTTTGAGACCAGCCTGAGCAAGAGCGAGACACCATCTCTACTAAAAACAGAAAAAATTAGCCAGGCATGGTGGCACGTGCCTGTAGTCCCAGCTACTCGGGAAGCTGAGGCAGGAGGATCACTTGAGCCCAGGAGTTTGAGGTTGCTGTGAGCTAGGCTGACACCATGGCACTCTACTCAGGGCAACAGAGTGAGACTCTATCTCAAAAAAAAAAAAAAAAAAAAAAAAAAGGCTTCTTTATTCCTGTGGCCTCACACGGAAGAGAGAACTAAAGCTTTGGTCAATCTTCAAATACTT
>CAUYRB010010396.1:0-49480 GCA_963574695.1 Propithecus perrieri
CAATAAATGTTATTCTTATATGTGCACTTAGGTGTTGATCAGTGAAACCAATTTGCTGGTGTGTACATGTGGTGCTTATTTTTCCATTCTTGGGATACTTCACTTAGTAGAATGTGTTCCAGCTCTATCCAGGAGAATACAAGAGGTGCTATATCACCATTGTTTCTTATAGCTGAATAGTACTCCATGGTATACATATACTACATTTTGGGATACTTCACTTAGGAAAATGATATCTGGTTGTGTTCAAATTGTTGCAAAAGCCCTTAATTCATCCTTCTTCATGGCTGAGTAGTATCCCATAGTATACACATACCACATTTTGTTAATCCACCCATGAATTGACAAGTACTTGGGTTGATTCCACATTTTTGCAATTGTTAATTATGCTGCAATAAACATTCAAGTGCAGGTGTCTTGTTGATAAAATGAATTCCTTTTCTTTGAGTAAATATCCGGTAGTGGGATTGCTAGATCTAATGGTAGTCTACTTTTAGTTCTTTGAGAAATCTCCATAATGTTTTCCATAGAGGTCGTACTAATTTTCAGTCCCACCAACAGTGTACAAGCATTCCTTTCTCTCTGCATCCACATGAGCATCTATTGTTTTTGGACTTTTTAATAAAAGCCATTCTAATTGGGGTAAGGTGATATCTCATTGTGATTTTCATTTGCATTTCCCTGATGAGGTAGCGATGTTAAACATTTTTTCATATGTTTATAGGCCATTTGTCTATCTTCTTTTGAAAAGCTTCCATTCATTTTTTTTGGCCCACTTCTTAATGGGGTTGTTCCCTCTCTTTCTTGATGATTTGCTGAGTTCTTTGTAGATTATAGTTATGAGCGCTTTATCAAATATATAATTTGCAAATATTTTCTCCCATTAAGTAGGTTGTCTATTTGCTGTCTTATTTCCTTAGCTGTGCAGAAGCTTTTTAATTTAATCAAGTCCCATTTATTTATTTTTGTTGTTGCTGTGATTGCCATTGGCGTCTTCTTCATAAATTCTTTACATAGGCCAATATCTAGAAGAGTTTTTCTAACATTTTCTTCTATTAATAGAATTCTTATGGTTTCATGCCTTAATTTCAGTTTTTTATCCATTGTAAATTAATTTTTGTGAGTCGTGAGAAGTATGGATCCTGTTTCATTCTTCTGCATGTGGTTATCCAATTTTCCCAACACCATTTATTTAATAGAGCTTCTTTTACTCAGTGTATATTGTTGTCTGCTTTGTCAAAGATCAGGTGGCTGTATGTGTATGGTTTTATATCTGGGTTTTCTGTTTTGTTCCATTGATCTATGTCACTATTTTTGTGCCAATACCATGATGTTTTGGTTACTATAGCCTTGTAGTATAGTTTGAAGTTTGGTGATGTGATGCCTCCTTTTTCTTAAGCTTGATTTGGCTATTTGGGCTCTTTTCTGGTTCCACACAAGGCGCAGAAATGTTTTCTATAGATCTGTGAAATGTGACTTTGGTATTTTGATGGGAATTACATTGAATCTGTAAATTACTTTGGGTAGTATGGACATCTTAGCAAGTTGCTTCTCCTGATCTGTGAGCATGCTATATTTTTCCATTTGTTTACATCATCTGTAATTTCCTTCCTTAGTGATTCATAGTTCTCTTTATAGAGATCGTTGACCTCCTTTGGTTAAGTATATTCCTAGATATTTTATTTTCTTTGTGGCTATTGTGAATGGTATTGGGTCTTTGATTTGACTCTCATCTTGACTGCTATTGGTGTAGAGGAATACTACTGACTTGTGTGCATTGATTTTATAACCTGAGACTTTGCTGAATTTATTTATCAATTCCAGGAGATTCTTGGTAGAATCTTTGGTATTTTCTAGATATAAGATCATATCATCAACAAAAAGTGATGTTTTTACTTTCTCTTTCCTGATTTGGATACCCTTTATTTCTTTCTCTTGTCTGATTGTTCTGGCTAGGGCTTCCAGCATTATGTTGTATAGAAGTGGAGACAGTGGACATTCTTGTCTTGTTCCAGTTCTTGGGAATACTTTCAACTTTTCCCCATCCAGTATGATGTTGGCTTTGGGTTTATCATATATGGCTTTTATTATTCTGAGATGTATATTTTCTGTGCCTAGTTTGCTGTGGGTTTTTATCATGAAAGGGTGCTGAATTTTTTTGAATGCTTTTTTTTTTTTGCATCTATTGAGAGGATCATATGGTCTTTGTTTTTGCTTTTGTTTATGTGATGAATCATAGTTATTGATTTATGTATGTTGAACCATCCTTGCATCCCCGTGATGAAGCCCACTTGATCATGATGGATTGTTTTTTTTTTTTTTTTTGATGTGCTGTTGAGTTCATTTTGCTAGTGTTTTATTAAGGATTTTTGCATCTATATTCTTAAAGGATATTGGCCTGTAGTTTTCTTGTTGTGTCCTCTCCTGGCTTTGGTATCAAGGTGATGCTGTTTTCATAGAATGAGTTGGGGAGAATTCCCTCCTTCTTGATGTTATGATCCTGAGGGGAAAATTCACAGCCTTAAATGCGTATATTAAAAAGAGAGAAAGATCACAAATTAACAATCTATTGACATGTCTCAAGGAACTAGAAAAGGAAGAACAAACCAAACCCAAAGCCAGTGAAAGAATAGAAATAACTAAGGTCAGAGCAGAACTAAATGAAATGAAAAACAATAAAACAATACAAAGTATCAACGAAACAAAAAGCTGGTTCTTTGAAAAGATAAACAAAATTGATAGACCTCTTTCTAGATTAATCAGAACTAGAAGAAAAGGATCCAAATAAGGACAATAAGAAATGAAAAAGGAGATATTACAACTGATACCACAGAAATACAAGATATTATCTGTGAATACTATGACAATCTTCACGCACATAAACTCAAAAATGTAGAGGCAATGGAAAATTCCTGGAAACATACAACTTCCCAAGACTTAATCAGGAAGAAATAAAACTCCTGAACAGAGCAATAATAAGCAACAAAGTTGAAGCAGCAATAAAAAATCTTCCAACAAAACAAAACCCCATACCAGATGGATTCACAGCTAGATTTTACCAGACCTACAAAGAAGAGCTGGTACCCATACTGTAGAGGGCATTAGTATCTACGCCATAATCAGTCTTTAGCTGGGCTTAGCCCATGAGAAGTGTGGCACTGACAGGAATAGAGCAATAGATTCAGAGTGTATCACCTTGGCCTTCTGTCATTTATTCTTCCTGCAGCCCGACATCTGAGTTGTACATTTCAATGACCTTGTCATAGCCTTGCCACGTACCCCTAGATCTATTTAGCCACACATGTTCAGTGAACACCTCTTTTATTATTCTTATGAGCTTCTCTGTCAGAAGGAAAACTTAAAAGAGGATGGTTAATTGAACAAATGCAGCCCCTGTCACTGCTGTTTATCAAGGGGCCATATGTTGTTGACATCTTCTCCTTCCTTCTCTCACCCTCAGCTATCACCTCTGCAGGCTTGGGTAATTTATCTGATTGTTTGACCAAAAATTTCATTCTTGAAGGTTCTATCCTCTTGGTAATCATAGTCTTCCTAGGACAAGGTTGCTGTATGTGTCTATTTACAATTACATTAGAGGAAAAGAGTAGCAGGAGGTATCCAAGTTGGTCACATGAATCCATATGAATTATTCTCTGCCCCCAATTTCTTTCTAGTATATGTGTATTATCACACCCACAAAGGTCTTCTCTTACATAGCAATATTTTTCCAGGTCACAGCTTAAGAAATATTTGGGAGTTGAGCAATACCTTGCACTAGTGTCTCACCTTCCATCCAGGATTGTATCTTCTTTGCCTGCTGTGTATTGAGTGAACTGGTTCCAAAGCTTGACCTTACTACCTGGGTTTTTTTTTTTTTTTTTGGACTAACCTTGATATCCTTTACATTATTTAACATTGTCTGAAAGGAAGACATCAAGATGGGATTAGATAAACAAGATACTTATTGAGAAAGTATTTTTATGGGAAAAAATGAGGAGAGAGTTGTGGGAGATGGTGAAGCCTGTGAAGGAGAAAGGGAAAGATGAAGGGTTTGGAAGGAAGTGTCTCATTCTGAAGCACATTTCTAACAAAGTTTTGCTCAGGATAATCAGGAGTCCTTGAGCCAATGTTTCCTGGTAAGTCTTTAGTCTTGCCATGAGTGTCCAGTCATTTGCTGGGATCAGCTTGTAGGAATCATGACCTCAGAGTGGATATGGCAGTGGACTCTGCACACAGCAGCTGGGACTATCCGTCAATAATGTTTTCCCTACAGCAGGAGATCTGAGTGGTGCCTTCTCATGTCTGCCTCAACAGTTATTTTATGCCTATTTGTAGTGTCTGAATATAATTGCTTTATGTATTTTGGATAATTTTATTGTTATTTACTTTGGGAAGGAGATTCTGGTACCAGTCACTGAATTATGGCTTGGAATTAGAGTCTGCTAGTGTTTGTGTGCTTGTTTTTTGTGTTACTTCAAACATACACCATAGCATGATTGTAAGAAATCAACACTGCAATGGATATACTATGGAACTGGTTCATATTTATAATCAATTATATCCTTCATTTTCCCCTTGTTCCTTCCAGAACTCCTCCTTCACAGGGGTGACAGGGAGATTATAAAGATCATTCCACTTCCCCTTGGCCCTTTTCAATTTGTCCCTTATGAATATTTTTTCCACTGAATTTCTTATTCAGCTAGTCCTATCCTGATGTCTTTCTCTAAAATAATAAGCAATAGTGCAAATGGTGCCAAGACTAGTCTAATACAATGATATAGAAGTGATATGCACCATGAACAATCTACTCTAGAAGAAACAAAAAAATGCTGAGTTCTAGGGTAGCAAGACTTTCTCTGAACTGGAGTTATAGATTGAATATGTGTATTTTCCCCAAATTCATATGTTGAAATCTTAACCCCCAACATTATGTTAAAGGTGGGGCCTTTGGAAGGGGATTAGGTCATGACGGTACCTTATAAAAGGGACCATAGGGCTCTCTAGCCCCTTTAGCCATGTGACGTCACAGCAAGAAGAGAGCCATATATGAACCAGAAAGCAGACCCTCACCAGACATGGAATCTGCTAGTGCCTTGATCTTGAAATCCCTAGCCTCCAGGACCGGGAGAAACAAATGTTTGTTGTTTAAGCCACCAATTTATGGTTTTCTGTAACGGTAACCTAAATGGACTAAGACAGCTGGAAACTTTTTTCATGTTCTTAGGGACTATGAATTCATGACTGGTATTGGGGAATAGCAATAAATAGGCTACAATGTAGGATATTGGAAAGGGAAATGTCATTATTCTGGAGAACTATAAGTATTTATCAAATACCTAGTGTGCCAGACATCTCTCTATATTTTTAATTATGAGAGTTAATTAATTAACTATGATCCATCATAAATAAAATACTCCATATTTCCAGGAGATATTGGTAGCAGCTATGGATTTATGTTAGATTAGAAGTTCAGCTTCAATTCCTTATTACTAATATTGTATTAGATACCTCCAAGCCTTCCTGGATTTAAACGTTTGAATCATCCTGTTGACCAATTAAAACTTAGACACTGTGCCAAACCGAAGTTAATTGTTATGTTAGTATGTTAGCTGATAAAGATATTCAGATTATCTTTAGGGATTATGCATCATATTTGGTACAAGTAACAAACTCTGAGATGAAGCCTTGCATGCAGAAAATCTGTCAGTGCCTTTGATATGGACATCTGTGTTGGAGTGAAGGAAGTAAGTTTAGGCAGAGAAAAGGCAAACTGTGATTCAATCTTTACAAAAGCCTCAGGATCTCCGTAAGGGGACTCTGAATCTGAGAAGGTCCTTCAGTGTTATCCAGCTTGAAAGGAAGGGGATCAGGCCTTAATATCCTTTTATTGACCAGTCACAGAAGTGTATTGTTTCAGGGTAGAGATATTGTCTTAAACAGGAATCTCTCTTTGACTGATGGTAATTCATGTAGAGGGATTCATCAAGGAACCATTATCTTCTGACAGTTCTGAAGAGGATCTCTGGACTGGGTACCACAGCATCCATTATGATCCATCCCTTGTACTGTCTTAATCCACTTCCACTCTATAATAAATATGACTTTTATTGGTTTGCAAGTCAAGGGAAACCTAGAGAATGAAGGGCAGTGTGATGAGTTACCATCCCCTGCAGTTGATCTTAAGACTGAAGCTTTGCTATGTAGAAGATTTTCTATCATTGTTACCTTTCACAGCCAGTCCTGAATGGGTATGTAGTACAGCAGGAGATTAAGCTCAGCCTCTTTCCTCCTCCATCAGCTGGAAAAAAGTGGTCAAAATATAGGCAGAGGGAGAGGAACTGGTAGAAGAGTAGTGGGTGTTGTGAATGTCTGGGCCACTTGTTCCTGTAGTTCATTTCTTCTTTCTGGCCCTGCACATTCCTAATCTTGGATGTACCATTTTCACGTTACAATGTATTTGTGCTAGGCCTGCCTTGCTTATGACTTGAAGGATTTCACAGAACTCTGCTCATGATTGGCAGGTAAGACTGAATGGTTACTTAATTTCCTGTGGTTAGATATTTCTTCTACACCAGGGCCTAATCGCATGCCAGAAACAGTTTGTTTTTTTTTAATGTTTTATAATTCTCCACTTGACCATAAAAACACAAAGAATCATTTCCCATTACTCAAGCCTCTAATGCAAGAGGGTCTGTCAGATTGGTGAGCTTTCACTTTTTACAGATTTTATTTACTAAAGAACAATTTCCTGGTCTGACCCTACTTGTAGATGTCAGTTGTACATGTTACTTTGTAAATATTTTATAGCAATATTATTATTTTTTAAAAATTTTTTTTTGGAGACAGAGTCTTGCTCTGTTGCCCAGGCTAGAGTGCCGTGGCGTCAGCCTAGCTCACAGCAACCTCAAACTCCTGGGCTCAAGCGATCCTTCTGCCTCAGCCTACCGAGTAGCTGGGACTACAGACACATGCCACCATGTCTGGCTAATTTTTTCTATATATTTTTAGTTGTCCAGATAATTTCTTTCTATTTTTTTAGCAGAGACGGGGTCTCGCTCTTGTTCAGGCTGGTCTCGAACTTCTGACCTCGAACGATCCTCCCGCCTTGGCCTCTCAGAGTGCTAGGATTACAGGCATGAGCCCCCATGCCCGGCCAGCAATATTCTTAAGTGTGGGAAATATTGCTTCCCTTTTTCCCTCCCTCCATCCCCTCCTCTCTCTTTCTTTCTTTATCTCAATGGGGTACAGATATGAAAACTGGCTTAACTTCAGAAACTCTCAGGAAACATGAAATTTTATTGGAGAGGCTGTCCTCTGCTTACTGACTATCTATACTTAGCTTCTGATTGTGTATCTGGAGGAATATGTTTGTCAGCTGTGCATCCTAAGGATGCTGGGATTATTAACCATCTCCATAACTCTCTGAGTCAGGGCCTATGGCAGCTACTCTGACTTTGCCACTTATTATGGCAATTGCTCCCATCTTGCTTCTGATGGTTAGATACTGCCTTCAACCTCTACATTTTCAAGATTTTATGATCCTTCTTATCATCAGGGAACACAGTTCTGTAACAGTATTTATTACCATAAGCCCTACCAACAGAGGGCAGGTGCTATTGAGTTTCTCAAGGACGATGGCATTTCTCTCAGCAGTGCATCACTTGTTGTTTTGGTAAATGGGGTGCCTTCCAAGCGCTTCCTCATAACATGATTAAATGGTTGGTATTCTGGCCTTGTATAGTAAATCCAGTAGTCTTGCCAGTTTTGTGAATTTTTAAATTCATTTTTACCATGTCTGTCATGACAGTTTTGGTATATATACTTTACTTACTATGGGCTATAACTTCTTCCAAGCTTCCAAGAGCTCAATCAGTATATTAGCACAGTTTTCTGGGGTTTTTGTCAGGGTATCAAATCCTTTATCCTGAAATAGTACCCCCTTATCAGTAAACTGACTAGCCCTATCCAATCTCATTTTGTAACTCTTTGATGCAGGATCCTTTGGAACCAGATCCAATCATACTCTTCCAACTTCTTCCAGTATGCTGTCCTCCCTAGTATTCACTGGAGATTGGCTCCAGGACCTCCCATGGACACCAAAATCCTTAGATGCTCAAGTCCCTTATGTAAAATGGCATAATATTTGCATATAACTTATTCACATCTTCCTGCATACTTTAAATCATCTCTTGATTATTTATAATACCTAATACAATGTAAATGCCATGCAGTTATTATATTGTATTTTTATTTGTACAGTATTATTGTTTATTGTTTTATTGTTATTTTTTTTTTACTTTTTTTCAGTGTTTTCAATCTGTTGAATCTGGGGATGCAGAATCCATGGATATGGACAGCTGACTGTATATTGAATAGGTCCTATAGAACCCACTAGAAGTTTATTGAGAGGTGACCTCAGGTGCCTATATCCCTTAGCATACCTAGCACTTCCCCAGCCTGAAGGCTAAGAGGGGAGCTGAGTTCTATTGCTGAGGAGTGTTCATGATGCCTTGTGAGGCACAACTCATTCATCATTTTGAGAAATGAGGACATGCTAGCTTTTACAAGGAAGTAGTGAATATCCTCTTCAAGCTCAGAGTATTCAGGGGACCTGGAATTAATGTTTTTTAGTTCATCAACCCAAATGTCCCCAATTCAAGGGTCAGGGTCCCAATCTTTTCCAACCAGAAACAAACAATTGGCATTGACATAGCCTTTATTGGAAAGATGGAGAATTCAACCTTCTCTGGAAGTCGCTCTGCTACTATTATAATTATAATTGATTTCTGGGTCTGATTCTCAGGTTTTTTTCTTGCCCTCCATCTTTAGGAGATAACAATGTTTTTTATAAGCTGCCAAAGAGGCTCTCTGAATTTTACATTTCACCTTCATTGGTGATTAATCACCAAAAACCTTTTATTGGACTTCTCAAATGCATCAATGTCCCTCAGCAAAGATGTCTAATTTGATTTTCTTCTAACTAACAATTTCCTTAACCATTTAAAACCTTGACATACTGAACCTTTGAGTACATTTACTGTACCAACATACCATCCCAATTCACCAGAGGTGAGAGTTTTTATAACTACAGTATTCCATGTTCTGTCAGTGATGATGCCCTTCTTGCCAGCTGGCTAAAAGAGGAACCAGCTTCGCTATCCCATATTAAAACGTGTGTGTTTAGACATGCCAGTGACAATTGTCTTAAGTGGGGATCCCTAGAAATGAGACTTTGAGATGACGATTTGCAGATGGGAAGTGTGTTGGGCCGTACCCTTAATATTAGCATTTTTTAGAATTTAGGGCTCTAGAATTGGGCAGAGGGGGAAGTTGAACTTCATTGTAGGTACAAGAGTGGCCTCATACAGTTTTATAGGAAGTGTTACAGGAGTTCTATAGGATGGCCCTTCGGAGTTTTCTAGCCTTGAGGCAAGAGAGACATGACTTTACCCTCCTATATTACAAGGAGTAGGTTTCCACTTTAAGAGGACCTGTGACCTGAACACGGATGTTCTTTTCAGCTAAAGAAAATTTCTAGAGAGGGATTTAGGGACTTAGCTGCTGATATTTCCAAAAGGTTGAGGAATGAGTTTCTCAGTCCTACAGAGGGTTCTGGGTGGCACACCATTACAGTAACTGATTGCAAATGGCATTGTGTTATTCACTCCTTCTTGATTTTAAATTCATAAGGATTTGGGGGGCCTTTTTTTCTCTGTTTCTGCTGTAACTTTGGAGAGTAGTAAGAATGTTGATTGAGGTATTCTTATGTTTATTCTCTACTGTCATTAATGTTGACATATATGATGGCTACTATAAGTGATACATATTAGAATTTTGTTATTTAACATTTCTATGAGAATTACAATATTTTTTCAAGAAACCCAGAATTTTATAGCAAAAAGACAACTAATTTCTGAAACCTCTTCCAAAGGCAAACAGCAGCAAACCCAATATCTCTGTAACATTAGGAAAATAGGGCTGCTTAATTAATTCTAGGAAGCCTAGAGGAAAATAAAAAGAAGTAATGAAAAATATAAATGCCACCCACAGTTTTAAGTGAATTTTGTTCATCTTGCTGTTTGAAGCAGCCCATTGTTAATTTTGGAAATCTTTTAAACTATTCAACTTTCACATCTCCTTTAATGCCACTGAGATTTACTGTCAAAATGAAACAATGAAAGTAAGAGACCATCATGTAAGTGGCAAACATCTCTGCTCTACTATCTCTTTGCAGTGGGATAATAAAACTCAGGTCCATTGATCCAGGCACTACTGTATAAGAGCATCACATGGCTCATAGCACAAAACCCCAAAGATGATATGTGCAGAATCACACTCTAATACAATATTTAAAAGCCTTGTAGTAAGTTAATATATAACACTATGGTCTGAAGAAAGTATTTTTGTGAAAGATTGCACATTCAAACATATTGAATACTCAGTGTGGCATTTATTTGGATGGGCAATGAAGAATTCATGTAACTATTCATGACTGATCACATAGTTGCACATAATGTTCAGTAACACTTACCTGAATATTTTCATACTGCTATGAGATATAGTCATATACAAAGCCTCAGAGTGCACATTTGAATGTATGATTGATGAAAATGAGCCCAGTTGATATTATTCCAGCATCATCTACTCTCTCTAATGTTTGTACAGGTCTTTGTATTGTTTTCAAATAAAATAATAAAGTACGATATGGGAGTTTTAAAAATATTTTACAGGTTATTCCAAAAGAATTAAGAAATAAAAATACAAATGAATTAGGAGCCATTCTAGTATTTTTTCATAGTTTAAGGAGATATAATGACATTTTTCAAATGAGTGTTTTAGAAGCTTATAAAAATGAATGTGACTTAATTATCTTTTGAGCACTGTGAGAGTGCTGGTTTGTGCCATGTTTGACACAAATAGCACAAGATTCCACTTATTTATTTCCCCAGTTTTACTCAGTATAACTGCATATCTGAACCAAAATAGTCATAATTACTAAATAAAGCACTTAGCTTTGAGGGTGGGTGGTTAGAATTAAGGAAGCATAGGAATTTTACACATTCTAAGTATCCTGGGGGAAGAGGCAGAAAGAAAATATGGCAGCTGAGAATTCCTTAAAAATCAACCAAAAACACGCTAATTCTTTTTTTTTACTTTATTAAGGTATAATTAACAAACTAAAATTGTATATAGTTAAAGTGTACAACTTGATGTTTTCACATATGTATACATTGTGAAATAATCACCACAATACAGCTAATTAACATATCCATCACCTCAAATAGTTACCTTTTTTTCTGGTGAAAACACTTAAGACTCACCCTCTTAGTAAATTTCAAGTTTACAATGCACTATTGTTAATGAGTGTACACTAGATGTCTAGAACTTATTCTTTTGCATAATTAAAACTTTGTACCTCTTAAACAACATATTCCTATTTTCTTCTCCCTCACCCTTGGCAATCACCATTCTGCTCTCTGTTTCTACAAGTTTAGATTCCATATGTACGTGAGATTATGCAGTATTTGCCTTTCTGTGTCTGGTTTATTTTACTTAGCCTAATGTCTACCAGGTGCGACCATGCTGTCACAAATGGCAGTATTTCCTTCTTTTTAAAGGCTAAATAATCTTCAGTTGTGTCTATATCTATAGGTATCTATCTATACACTTTATTTTCTTTAACCATTTATCTGTCAATGACACGTAGGTTGGTTCTGCATCTTTACAACTGTGAATAATACTGTAATATAAACACAAAAGTACAGATCTCTCTTTCACATAATAGATTTAATTATCTGTGGATATATACCCAGAAGTGGGGTTGCTGAATCAAATAATAGTTCTATTTTTAATTTCTTGATGATGCTCCACACTGTTTTCCATAATGGCTATATCAATTTACATTCCCATCAGCAGTGTACAAGGATTCCCTTTCACCACATTCTTGCCAGCACTTTTTATCTTTTGTCTTTTTTTTTTTTTTTTTGAGACAGAGTGTCACTCTGTTGTCCAGGCCACAGTGCTATTGTGTCAGCCTAGCTCACAGCAACCTCAAATTCCTGGGCTCAAGCAATCCTACTGCCTCAGCCTCCCAAGTAACTGGGACTATAGGCATGCACCACCATACCCAGCTAATTTTTAATTCTCCAGCTAATTTCTTTCTATTTTTTTTTTTTTTTTTAGTAGAGGCGGGGTCTCTCTCTTGCTGAGGTTGGTCTCGAACTCTTGAGCTCAAACAACCCGCCTGCCTCAGCCTCCCAGAGTGCTATAGGCTCACTGCTCCCGGCCTCTTTTGTCTTTTTGATAAGGACTATTCTAACTGGGGTGAGGTTATATCTCATTGTGGTTTTTATTTGCATTTCCCTGTTTATTAGTGTTATTGAACATCTTTTCCTAAACTTGTTGGCTATTTGTATGTATTCTTTTGAAAACTGTCTATTCAAGTCCATTGCCCACGGCATCATACTTTTTGACCTGAAAATATATTACAAAGTTATAATAACCAAAATACTATGGTACCAGCATAAAAAAGACATATAAACCAAAGGAACAAAATAGAGAGCCCATAAATCCATTTTTGAATGGTACCAATCTTTGATGAGGTTGCCATGAATGCACAATGGAGAAAGGATAGTCTCTTCAATAAATGTTTGGAGATACCTCAAAGAGCTAAAAATAGAAATACCATTCAATCCAGCAATAGCACTATTAGGCATCTTCCCAAGAGAGCACAAAACATTCTACGATAAGGACATCTGCACCCGAATGTTTATGGCAGCACAATTCACTATTGCAAGGATGTGGAAACAACCCAAGTGCCTGTCAATCCATGAGTGGATTACTAAAATTTGGTATATGTATACAATGGAATGTTACTCAATCATAAGAAACAACAGTGATCTAGAACCTCTTATACTTTCCTGGATTAAATTTAAGCCCATATCCAAAGTGAGGCACCACAAGAGCGAAAGAACGGGCTCCACTTGTACTCGCCATCAAATTGGTACTAACTGATCAACACTAGGGTGATCACATGGCAGTATTACTCTCCAGGGATTAGGGGGTTGGGGGTAAACCCACAACTAAAGGACACGGGGAGCATTGTAGGGGGCATGAGCATGCCTTTAACCCTTGCTTGGGTGAGGCAAAGACATAAAGTGTAACCATAATATTTGTACCCTCATAATACCCTGAAATAAAAAATAAATAGATAAATAAATAAATAAATAAATAAAATAAATGTGGCTGAGAAAACTGGTTATCCACATATAGAAGAATGAAATCAGACCCTTATCACACGTCATATCAAAAAAATCAACTCAAAGTGGATTAAAGTCTTAAATGTAAGACCTGGAACCATAAAACTACTAGAAGAAAGCAAAGGAAAAAGCTCCTTGACATTTGTGTGGACAACGGTTTTATGTATATGACACTAAAAATACAAATAACAAAAACAAAAATAGACAAGTGGGATTGCATCAAACTAAAAAGCTTCTGCAAAGCAAACAATCAACAGAGTGAAAAAGCAGTCTACAGAATAAGAGTATTTGCAAACCATGTATCTGATAAAAGATAAATATCCAAAATATATAAGGAAATCATATAATTTAATAACAAAAAGCAAATAGCCCAGTTAAAGAAAGGAACACACCAGTTCTTTGACTCTTGCTTTAAGATCCATGATAGACATTCAGAAAAAGCCAAAAATAAATAAATAAATAAATAAATAAATAAATAAATAAATCCAATCTCTGTGAATTAGGAGGCAGAATAGGATCTAATTTAATAAAGATTATTTAATTATTGATATATATAATATTGCTTTCTCTTTAAGAATATTTACACTAAAGGCTAAGGTTGAAAAATCTCTTATTTCTTGTGTTACTAAAATTGCTAATTAATTGTAGGGCTTCCATATATCTGAAGTATCTGAAATCATTAGTGCTCATGAGTCTTCATAGCTATCCTTACGTAAGGCGTTTGGGACAATAGTAAACACCCTAGAGATATAGTAATAAAATACAAAAAAAATATCAATACTACTGTTTTCCATTATCTCAACTTCCTTAGTGTTTCACATTCTAATGAATTTTGTATAACTTCTTTTTTCCCTCAACCCCCCGCCACCATAATGCCACTTCTCCATTATATCCTATAAAACTGGAATTTTATTTTTAGTTATCAGTCATATCCATTGTAAGTTGTCTTTCTTCTTCTAGGTACCTAATAAAGCCTAATGGATTAATATAAATGCTATCATGATGATTAATTTTATGTGTCCACTTGTAGGAAATTTTGGATGAAATTAACATTTAAATCAGTTAAGTTTGAGTAAAGCAGATAGTCCTCCACAACGTGGGTGGGCCTCATCCAAACAGCAGGATGCCTGAATGGAACAGAGCCAGACTCTGTGAGTAGGAACCAGTTTTCCAGCAGACTGCCTTTGGACTGCACCTCTACCATGGGCTTTCCAGGGTCTCCATCTTGCCCAGCTTTGGACTAGCGTTATACTATTGGTTCTACCGGGTCTGGAACCTCCTGGCCCACACTTCAAATTTTGTACTCACCAGGCTTTGTAATTGTGTGAGTCAATTTCTTATAATAAATATCTTTCAAGATATTGGTAAAGATATTGACATCCTATTGGTTCTCTTTCTCTGGAGAACACTTATACAGCTACTATAAAGCTTGGATATTCTGGATATTCAAATTAAATAAAAATATATTTCAGACATTTAACCATGATAGCATTGTTATCTTCTCTTTATGGATATATCCTAGGTCTTTAAATACTCTCTACTTAAATAGCAGAGCTTGCATAATGGAGATATTATATTTCTAATTACATTGCCAAAACAAGTTTATGACTACAAAACAGCTCTCTCAAGAAAGTGACAATGAAAACAATTTCTTTCATTTTTAAAACCCTGGAATACAATAATAGCAAATGAAAAAGAAAGAAAGAGAGAATTAAAAATGACTGAAAACATTAATATCACCTGTTTCAGGAAAAACATGACAATATGTAGTATAGAATGGCTAGATAAGGCAAAAATCTCCTAAAGTCACTGTTCAAACTTGATCTTTCTTTCAAATTTTCCTGCTTAGTACCTTTCTAGCTGGGAAATCAGACAGAATATGCAATAAAATATTGAACTTTTTATTTTTTTATGTGTTGTGGTTTTAATTCTCTGAGAAGTAACACACAAAGTTAATATATAAGAGCATGTTTGGCTATAGCAACTGCTCCCAACTTACACTTCAACAGTGGAATTCCTATATCGTAAAATGCTAGAAATCTTCTACAGGCCTTTGACCTCTCGTAGATTATAAGGAAAACAGTAATTTCTTTATCTATATTTCTTTTCTGAAGTGTCCAAAATATTTCCTTAGAAAAAGTGTGCATAGGTAATGAGTTTCTTGATAAAATGTGTCTTCTTAAAAACTACATAGAGGATTTCTGTTTCAAGGTAAGGTCTTTCTTCCCTCCATAAACAACTGGAAAATTAGAGAGAACATGTTTTCAGATATTGGGACTGGACAACAATCAATACAGATTTGTGGGATAAGAGACATAAAAGGAGAACTGTCCCCAACCACCCTGCCTTTCTGCCTAAAGGGAACATATAAATCCTGGAATAAGGAGGGCCAACTCAAAAGAGCCATAGCAGTCTGTTTTATTTGAGGACATAGAGTTTGGAGTATGAAGTTGAGGGGGCTATAATACTTGGAGACAGACTACCAGTGAAGAGAGTGTTACACAGAAAAAGAGCTCCAGAAATCTACATAAGGTTCTTACGGAGTTTTTCGTGGAATGCCAATTTGCATGTTAAGTTGAAACTCTATAGTGCCAGGTAAAAAAAAAAAAAAAAAATTAGAGGAAAGAATAATTTCCAGTTATATGCAAGCTAAACAATTCCTGTACCTAAAAACAGTGCCATGGATCCTTTTAAGTCCCAAAGTGGAGAGAACTCATTGAATACGTAGGCATTTAGTAGTGATACAAGAAAGGTCATGCTTCAGTAATTGGGCTAAATTAGTCCTATAGAATATATTATTATAGACCAAGGGTCAGAAAATTAACGACCAAATCTGAACCATTAGCTTTTGGTAAAGTTTCATTGCAAAATGTCTCTGTTTATTTATTTACATATTGTCTGTGGAGCTTTTTTTGTTACAAGAAGAATTGATTAGTTGTGATACAACCAAATGGCCTGCAAAAGTTAAAATATATACTGTTTGGCCATTTACAGGAAAATTTTGCTGATTTCTGCTCTAGACTTGCCCTAATCAAAGGACTTTCACAAAACTCAACAGCCTGTATGAACAAAGTTTGACACTGTTAAAAGTCAGATACCAAAATCCAGTGAAAAAAATACTTAAAATTTACAGTATCTTTCATCCAATCAAAAATTATAGTACATACAAAGAATCAGGAAAATATCTCTATACCCAGGAAAAAACCAAGAAATAACAAAGATGATGAGACAACTAGAAATCACTTCTTAAAATAGCTATAATTGCCATGCACAGCATGCTCAAATATTTTTTAAAAATGAATGTAATGAGGAAAGTAATGAGTAACAGGAATATAAAGAAAAATAAGCAAAGGGGAAATTCTAGAGAAAAAAGTATAACACCAGACATTGAAATAGTCTTGAATGGTAGATTAGACTCAGTAACAGAAGAAAATCAGTGAAATTGAAGACATATCAACAGAAACTAAAACATAAAATAAATAAATATAAACAAAAGCACAAAAAGGAATGAAAGAACAATGAACAGAGCCTCATGGGTCTGTGGGACAACATCAATTGGAACAAAACACATAGAGTATTAAAAGAAAGGAAAGGAAGAAAAAAAGTGGGAAGAAATTCTTATTTTAAAAATACATATACTTTATTCCAATTAATCTCACGCTTGGGAATATATCCAATTAAAGTAAAACAAAGTACATAAGGCTATATATGAAGAAATATTATTGAAGAATTGCTCAGAATGTTCTGAATGCAAAGAAAGAATAAGATGATGAATAACTCAATTACCTTGATTTGATCATTAGACATTATATAATTATATCAAAATATCATACATACTTCATAAATATGTACTATTATGTATGTAATAATTAAAAATTTAAAAATCAGAGAATATTGAATATAACATATTCTATGGATGTTATAAAATAGTATGTAGTCTTAAAACAAATAAAACAAATAAACCAGTGTAATAGGAATATTTCCAAAAAATTGTTATGTAGAAGAACAAGATACAAACGTTATAATATGGTCTCACATTTTTAATATAAATTATTTAAAAATAATGTATTTGTATAAAAAGGCTAAAATGTCTACATTTAATAATTTGATTCATCTTTTTTCGGTTCCATTTAACAATTGAGGTTCCATTAATTCAATAATGGATTTATATGGGCTTTTCTATCAAGCTACATTTTGAAATTATTGCTCATAATAATTTAGTACTGGTTTCTTGTTCTCTTAATTTTGGTTAAAGCTCTTCATGTACATAGTCGTAAATCATTTAATGTCAAATCTGTTGCTTTGTCCAGTTATGATTTTTTCTACTGCTATCAAGCTTAAAATATCTTTTCTCTTGAACAAGTTTTCTATTTAACTTATAGGAAATTAATCACTGGGGGACTTTGAGGATTCATACCAAATCCAGGATTCTTTAAATCCAACTGAATATCAAAGATGTTCTCAAGACTACATAAGTAATAGTTTGTGTACTAACTTTTAATTGCGTAAAATGTTTTATGCTTAATAAAACATATATGTATTTAAAAAATGGTACATTTTCAGAAATCAAATGAAACTTTGAATTGATTCAATAACAGATACCAAAAAAAGTATATCTATAATATAGGGAGTTTAAATTCATTTTGGCACAGGTACTTTTTTGGTATCCGTTGTTGAATTAATTCAAAGTTGCATACAATTTTGCAAACATACTATTAAGTATAAAACATGTCACACAGTTAAATGAGACATAAAGACAAAAGTTATGTGTAAAACATCCATTTACTTGGCATCTGAAAAAAGAGAGGGATGAGCGACCTATATATGTTTCCTAGAAGCCCAGAAATTACAGGTTCAAATATTGTTTCTTGTACTAATTCCTAGCCTCTGTGTGTAAATTTGAACTATCCAATATCTAATAAATTCCCTTTTTTCTTAATTTTGTGGAAACTAGTATATTTACTTCCAAATAAGGAAACCCATGTGATTAAAAATAAGGACAAAACTTAAAGAAGATAGAATGTATGGAGAGACTGAAAAATTTTGTGTATGTTCTTGGCTTAAAAGAACAACACATATCATTGAAGTCTTGTCACTTTATTGATTTTCCTGCATTGACATGCAGAACATTAGAAGCAGAACTTTCCGAATTCAGTTTTCTAGCTTAGTCTTGATATTGGGCAGAAATTTCTCTTCAGACTAACTCCCACTTACGGATCCTTCTCCTCAAAGATGGAGGACTTCATGTCACTCGGGCTGTGGACAGATTTATTTTTCACTTCTTGGCTTCCAAAAACCTAGCTATAGCCTGTGTCTATCAACAAAAATCACACAAACTGATGGCAATGCAGAGTTAGAGTTAACTACTAATAACTCAGTAGTAGTTAAATTGTCAGTTCTCTATTTAACTTTTGTTACTTTTGCTTGCTCTTCCTCTTGGTTTCTTTAGTTGCCCTATCATAGTGCATTCTATTATACAATACAGATATATCATTTTATTATTATCATCACATTATAAAATACAAAGACAAATAGTGTGTAGCAATGCTGTCCAGTAGAAATACAATGTTAATCATAGATATAAGGCATATATAATTTTAATTTTCAATAGCCATATTAAAAGAAAGATAAACTTCAATAGTTTTATTTACTTCAAAATTTTCAAAACATAATTTCAAAATGCAATCAACATAATATTATTAATGAGATTTTTCAAAATTTTTTGTGCAAAATGTTCAACATCCAATGTGCATTCTATACTTACTGCAATTATATCTCCATTTGGACTCACCACATTTTAAATGCTCAATAGTCACACAGGCTAGAAGCTATGATGTTGGACAGCGCAAGACTATAGGGTTTTTTATGTTGGGCTGTGTATGGATAGTTTATGTGTAAATTTCATAAGGACAGAGGACTTGTCTATCTAATTCAGCATAATACACATAGAACCAAGCACAAGGTTTATTCTAAAATAATAGGCATTTGAAAATTTTTTTATCAAAAAGTCTTTTGGTATCATGTTATCTATTTTTCTTTAGCATGAAATACATAGTTCCACCTTTTTTATTTTTACTTTTTAAGCACTATTTACCTACCATAAAATTATCTGTTTATTAGTGTTTAAAATTATTTACTTATTAGACTCTTAGATACAAGCTGTTCTTCATTTAAAATCTTGCAATATTTTTTCGTTTCTTCCCATTGCTTCTTGAGTCAGTTTCCTAGAATAAAAAGTCCTTTTTGTTGAGAGTCTAAAATTATTGGTATAAAATGATGACTTGTTCTATGATCAAACAATGATTATATGTTAAAATTTACACATTCCCAGGCATGTATTATTATTATTCTTTTGGAAGTTTAAATTACATCAACCATCAGTAGAGTTTCTTCATTTGGTAAACTTAAAAGAATATTTTCCAGAAACAGATACTATTTTGCTCATATTTCAGTTTTCAATTTCAGGACTCTGTGATGTTTATTCTCATTTATATGGTTCATCGTGATTTTACTGGAATTTGGGAGATAGAAACTAAGATAGTCTTAGTAATGTACCTCATAAGAGATTTCCTACATGTATTTTTGACATTTGTTTTATTGAAATCATCATTGTTTTAAATTTAATGGCTATAGTGCTATATTCATCCTTCTGAGAGCTGTTCTTTTTAATTGAAAAGACTATGTTTGTTGAATAGACCATTCCTTTTAGGATTTCTCCCATGTTTCCAGGGTATGTTGAAAGGAAAATTTGAATGCTTTCACTAAATATTATTATTATTATTTTACCTTTAGATAGCTTAACACACTATCATGATTATTGTGTTGAGTTTATATTTTGATATAACATCCCAATTTTTACTAGATTACATGAGTCAGGTGCTCTTATGTGAAAATTTTAGCCACTTATATATAAACCTCTACCATGATTTTACCAAAAATTATGCTGTCTTTTGAAAGTTCATGGCACTTAACCGGAATATGATATATTAAATGACCCCAGATCTTTTTATGAAATGCATTTTTAATCAGCATCTAGCATTTTGTTTGATCTCTAACAATGCAAATTGTAACATTGCATTACAGTTCTTGGTTGTACTGAAAATTAAGAAAAGGCATAATGCTAATTGTGCCAGGTGGTGCATTTCATTTGTAATGACAAAGCTTATTATTACACAAAATGCATTTACTGTAAAAGAATATCAAGAATGCCTGTCTGGTACATTGCCAATTTCTTTAATTATCCCCATTAATGTGCCTTTAATAGCAATACATAGTGCTAACAAACTACTCAAAATTAAATATGTAAATGATATTGTGCATTTTTCATTAAAGGAAATATTTAAATAAAGCAAAATGAAGTGTATATTTAATAGTCTGCAGTTATGTGAATGAAGATAAAAGCAATGTATATTCCATCTTAGGAAAGTTGATAGTAATCAATGAATTTCTTTAACAATGAAAACTTGGATTCGCCAAAATATAAACAATACTAATAATCATATGTTTAAGTGTTTCAACATTTTAATGTGTTAATTACCTTCTAAGATATATTCGGCCTCAAAGCCTCCTTACAAGCGGAGGAACATATTGAGAAATTATAAACATGCTGTGTAAAATATGTTGTCAAGTATATTGCAGTTACTGGGTTTCAGGAAAGCCTGCTCAAGGCTTAACAAAAAATAAGAGTTTAGAGTATTATCTATCTACATCAAATGTAATATTTCATTAGTCAAATTAATTATGATAACCTTGTGAAATACAGAAATTAAGGTGGTATCTGTGAAATAGAATAAAATGTACTTAGTGGAATATTATTTTATAAGAATATTCAATGTTACTAAAATGGTCACAATATATTAAATAAAATGCACGTGCTATAGGACAACATATACCTTATGATAAAAATAGTGTGGGTAAATGTAATATGTTTTGTTTATATGTACATATATTGTGTGTGGAAAATGGGAATGAGAGAGAGAAAGAGTAAATTAGTACCTTGAAAATATTATAACCAAAGGAATTATAATAATCATCATCTAGATAGTGGGGTTCTGTGTTCTTATTTCTATTCTTACGCTTTTTGAAAATATTGTTGAAGTTTTAAATTAAGAATATATGTGACTATTATAAGAAAACTATAATTGCAAAAAAGTATGTATTGACTGTAAAAATATATATTTATTAATTATTTCATATATACCATATTAATCAGTACTTCCTTCAGCAGAAAAAAACATTTTTTCCTCAGATCAGACATTAATATTAACAAAATTCTATCTTTTAGACCCACTCTTCTATTAACCTCCAAAAAAGGAATTCTGTTTTTTCTTGTATCCCTAATTTCTTTCTGCTTCATATGTTCTTGTTAATCTCATCAATAAGTATGAAGTCTGTGGTGGATATTAATGTGCCACTAGGAGACACTCAGTCTATCAGGAACCAAGAATGTTGCGTGATGATGGTTGGTAGCTGAGTCCTTCCTTCAGAAATGCCTTTGGAATGTGACAACATCTCCCGTGGAGGGACCAGGGTCCAGTGATGATTAATATGGGGCTAAAGATGCCCAGCCCCTTTGCCTTGATGCAGATGGCCCTTCTCTGAAGGGCCATCCCCATTTCTGATGCCCTGTGTGGTTGACTGAAGCTTCTGTTCCTACTGCATGCAATTCTTCCCTTCTCCCTTCCCAATCCTCCTTTTTGAATTCCCACATAGATACTGTGCCTGAGAACCTGACCAAATGCACTTTCTGCATACAAATTTCTGTCTGCTGATCTATTTTGCAGGAAGCATGACAAAACGATTATACAAAGTTGCCTCCAGCTAATGGTACAAGGAACTATTTATTGGGATTACAAAGGAAATGTTAAGGCCCTGTGTAAGAAAGGGAGCCCCTTTTCAGTTCAAACCCCAGATGAAAGACATTTATTTTCCTTGTCCTCATACTTTAACATGGCAAAGGACCCTGAAGTATGTTGGGAAGCTCAGTATAGAGAAAACTGCAGCCTAAGCAGACAGACATACACTATTCCTGGAAAACAAGTGAAGATGTCAGTCAGCATATTGCAGAACATGGCGGAGGGAAGCAAAGTCCCTGTGGAAATCAATTGCTGTAGATTTACTTAAAGTGAGCTGTGGTTTTTTTATGACTCCAAAGGCTAAGTATTTAGTGGTAATGGCTCATAAAATTATCATCAGAAGGAAGAGCATCAGCAGAGTTGTGACAATTTAATCAAATTCAATTAAATAAATACTTAATTCTCCTTATATTTTCTTAGCACTGTTCTAGATGCTAGGGAAAAAGCAGCAAGCAAATAGATTAAAAGAAAAAACCTTTATTTCATTACTGATGATAAGCATTAATGAGAAAAATAAAGGCAGGACAAGCAATAGGCAATGCTGGGGAAGTTTGAGATTTAAATAGGATGAAAAAAGAAGGATTAGGTGATATTTGAGTTAGCACTTGAGTGAGTTGATGGAGTGAGCCATCTAGATGTCTGGGATAATAAAATGAAAGATGAGTTTTAGAGAAAATTGTAATAGAGATTTCCTGGGGGTAAAATGGTTAACATTTCTTCAATTCCTTAGTGAGGTGAGATGCAGAGGTTATAACCTGTACAATCCCCATCAACCTCTCATTTTTTAAACCCATTACTTGTTTACCTTGTATATCTAGCACTGTCAGTCATGTCTCACATCTCCACAATTCATGCAGCTTAATAGTTAAATTCAAATATCACGTAGTCTACATCTAATCCAGACTCACTCTTTCCCTGAAATATGTTATTCATAGCATCTATCACCCTTTTGGGAGAGGACAAATAAAATAATTATAAACACATTCTCACAGTCTGAATATTCTACCCACTGATCACCAGAAATTTCTTATTTCATGCTCCTTACTGTGGCCAAGAACCAAACTATTATAACATGAGTAATTCTGCAACCAGGTAAACCCACTCTCCTCATAATTCTGTGCTTTTGTTGTTTGAAATATTTGTGAAGTGGCTTATCCTCTCCTGTACTGTTCTTTTTATGTAATTCTTTTATTCTTATTCAATAACTTATCTATCCTCTTTTTCTCTCCACCCTCCTCCAAACCTTAGCAACTGCTGATTCGTTCATCATTCCTGTAGTTTTTCTTTTTCCATAATGTCAAATGAATAGAATCTTAAACTATGTAGCCTTTGAGCCTGGCTTCTGTTACAGCACAATGTATTTGAGATTCATCCATGTTGTTGTGTGTGTCATCAGTTGATAACTTTTTATTGTTGAGTAGTATGCCATTGTTTGAATATGCCAAGTTTTCTACACATTCACCTGTGCATGATTAACTTTTTAAGAAACTGCTGTCTTTGTTTGTTTTTTGTTGCTATAACAGAATATCACAGATTGGGTAACTTATAAAGAAAATAAACTTATTTCTTACATTCTTGGAAGCTGAGAACTCTGAGGTCAATGAGCCACATCTGGTGAAGGCCTCCTTGCTGTGTCATTCCATGGCTGAAGTTGGAAGGACAAAAGAGCATAGGCAAGAAGTTGAGTCACAAGATTGTCTGGTAGTTCTATTTTTAAAGTTTTGAAAAATCTTCATACTGTTTTTCACAATGATTGTATTATGGATGAATTTTAGGAGCTCTTTCTCTATATATATCTTTTTGGATATAAATCTTTCATCAGCTTTACACTTAAAAAATACAGTCATGAATTACTTAACTATATGGGATACATTCTGAGAAATGAATCATTAGATGGTTTTCTTGTGTGAAAATTATAGAGTATGGTTATACAAACCTAGATGGTATAGACTACTACACATCTAGGCTACATGGTATAGCCTATCGTTCCTAAGCCAGAAATCTGTACACCATATTACTGTACTAAATACTGTAGGCAATTGTAATAAAAGGGTAAGTATTTTTGTCTTTTTTTTTTTTCAAAAAGTTTTCTTAGGCAGAAGGGTAAGTATTTCTGTATCTAAACATATCTATACATAGAAAAGGTACAGTAAATATATTGTGTAAAATAGCAGTCCCCAACATTTTTGGCACCAGGGACTGGTTTCATGGAAGACAATTTTTTCCACAGACCAGGGGAGGTGGAGTATGGTTTTAGGATGATTCAAGTGCACTGCATTTATTGTGTATTCAAACCTATCTGCTAATGATAATCTGTATTTGCAGCTGCTCCCCAGTTCTAGCATCACTGCCTCAGTTCCACCTCAGATCATCAAGCATTAGATTCTATAAGGAGCACACAACCTAGATTCCTCACACGTACAGTTTCCAGTAGGTTTCATGCTCCTATGAGAATCTAATTATGCTGCTGATCTGACAGGAGGTGGAGCTTATGCAGTGATGTGAGCAATGGGAAGTAGCTGTAAATACCGACAAAGCTTTGCTAGCTCACCTGTTGCTCACCTCTTGCTGTGTGGCCTGGTTCCAAACAGGCTATGGACTAATACTGGTCCACAGCCCAGGGGTTGGGGACTGCAGGTGTAAAAGATTTTAAAAATGACACACCTGTATAAAGAACTTACCATGAATAGAGCTTGCAGGACCAGATGCTGCCCTGGGTAAGTCAGTGAGTGAGTAGTGAATAAATTTGAAGACCTTGGGCATTACTGTACATTACTGTAGAATTTGTAAACACTGTACGTGGGAGCGAAATGGCGGAAAGTAACTTTCCAATGGTCACTCCCACACAGGAGCATCAAATTGAACAATTATATATGTATAAGGTGCCCCCTAGTGCTAAAAAGTCCAAAGCGACCTTAGGTTTCGGGAACACAGAAGTCAGTCTCTCCTGAATCCCTGGAAGGCTCTCTGAAGAAACATGATACAAACAAGTCCTGAATGTGAAGACTGGAATAAATACCTAATTCTTCAATGCCCAGACATCAACAAATGCCCCCAAACATCAAGAAAATTCACATCAATATAACCTCATCAAATGGATCAAATCAGCCACCAATTACCAAGCCTGCAGAGAGGAAGATGTGTGAACTCTGAGACAAGAATTCAAATAGCTGTTTAGAGGAAGCTAAACTCAACAAACTTCAAGAAAATGCAGAGAAGCAATTTAGAAATTTATGAGATAAATTTAACAGAGATTCAAATTAAAAAATCAAGCAGAAATGCTAGAGCTAAAATGCATCAGGGAGTTTCAACAGCAAAATTGATCAAGCAGAAGAATTAGTGAGCTCAAAGACATGCTATTTGAAAATACACAGAAGAGAAAAAATGAAATTAATGAATAATATTTATGAGGTCTAGAAAATAGCCTCAAAAGAATAAATCTAAGAGTCATTAATCTTCAAGAGGGAGTTGAGAAAGAGCAAAAGGTAGAATGTTTATTCAAAGAAATAATAACAGAAAACTTTTCAAACCTAGAGAAAGAGATAAGTATCCAGTTACAGGAAGGTTGAAGATCACCAGATAGATTCAACTCAAATAAGACTGCTCCAAGGCATATAATAATCAAACTCTCAAATTTCAAGGACTAAGAGAGTACACTAAAAACACCAAGAGAAAAGAAACAAAAACCATATAAAGGAGCTCCAAAACATTTTACAGCAGTAGGAACTTACAGGCCAGGTAGAAATGGGATGACATATTCAAAGTCCTGAAGGAAAAAAAAGGCCAGCTGAGAATGCTATACCCAGCAAAGCTATCCTTCAAACATGAAGAGACAAAGACTTTCCCACACAAACAAAAGTTGAGGTAATTTATCACTATCACACCCATATTACAAGAAATGCTAATGAGAGTTCTTCAACTTGAAGGAAAAAGACTCTAATGTATAATAAGAAAACATCTGAAGGTATAAAACTCACTGATATAAAGTAAGTATATAGACAAATTCAGAATACTCTAATATTGTAGTTGTGGTGAGTAAACCTCTTATGTCTTTGTCATGAAGACTCAAAGGTGAACTATTTAAAATAATAAAAAATATAAGTTTGTTAAGTGATAGGAAATATAGAAAAATGGAAATTGAGACACCCAAAAGTCCAAATGTATGTGCATGTGGGATGGACATAAAGTGCAGAGCTTTTTATTTTTGTTTCTATTGTTTTCTTAATCATCAAAACTAAGTTGTCATAAGTTTAAAATAATTTGTTATCCCCACAAGATGTTTTTCTATAAGCCTCATAGTATCTATCGCAAAGCAAAAACCCGTATTAGACACCCTAAAAATAAAAAGCAAGACATTAAAAGTTACTATCAGAGAAAATCACATAACCAAAAAGGAAGTCAGTGAGAAAGGAATAAAGGAAAAGAGAAGTTACAAAATAACCAGAAAACAAGTACCAAAATGGCCTTAGTAAGTCCTTACTTATCAACAATAGTCTTGCATATAATAGAATTAATTATTCAATTAAAAGACAAGAGAAGCTAAATGAATAAAAACAAGACCATTTATGTGTTGAAATGAGAAACTCATTTCATCTATAAATGTATACATAGACTAAAAATGAAGGGATGGAAAAAGATATTCTATGCAAATGAAAATCAAAACAAGCAGGCATAGCTCTACTTACATTAGATAAAATAGATTCTAAGTCAAAAAATAATGGAAATGATTTTAAAAGGCCATTTTATAATAATAAAGTGGTAAATATAGCAAGAAGATATAATTGTAAATATATGCACCCAACATTAGATCACCTAAATATATAAAGCAAATATTAACAGATATGAAAGGAGAGGTCAGTTATAATATAATAACATTAAAAGACTTCAGCAACCCACTTTCTGCAAAGGACAAATCACCAACACAGAAAATCAATAGACACGAAACCTAGAGATAAACTTCAATGTATACCAAATTCACCTAACAGATATTTACAGGATGTTCCACTCAACAGCTACAGAATACACATTCTTCACAACAGCACATGAAACATTCTCCAGTACAAACAACATGTTAGGCCACAAAACGAATCTCAAGAAATTTTTTAAAAATTGAAATCATATCAAGTATTTTTTCTGACTACCATGAAGTAAAACTAGAAATCAATAACAGGTAGAATTTTGGAAAATGTTTAATTAAAAAAAAGGAAATTTTTTTCAAAATGCTCATGAACAACCTATGGATCAATGAATAAATTGAAAAGGAAATTCAAAAATTTTTAGAGATAAATCAAAATGATAATACAACCTACCAGAACCTATGGAATACAGAAAAAGTAGCCCTAAGAGGGAAATTTATAACAATAAATGACTACATCAAAAAAGTAGAAAGATCTCAAGTAAACAACTCAAAATTATACTTTAAGGAATCAGAAAAACAAGAGTAATCTGAGCCCAAAATAAATAGGAAGAAAGAAATAATAAATATCAGGGGAGAAATAAACAAAATAGAGACTAAAAAACAATACAGAATATCAACAAAAGAAAAAGCTGAAAAGATAAACAAAATCAAAGAGCTGAAAAGATTAAAAAATCAACAAATCTTTAGCTAGACTAATTAAGAAAATAAGAGAGCTGACTCAATCAGAAATTGAAATAAAAAGACATTACAACTGATATCAAAGAAAAACAAAGGATCATGACAGACAACTACAAACAACTATATGCCAACAAATGGGAAAACCTAAAAGAAATGGACACATACAATTTACCAAGATTGAGTCATGAACAAATAGAAAACTTAAACAGACAAATAATGAGTAATGAAATCTAAGCAGTAATAAAAAGTCTCTCACAAAGAAACGCCCAGGACCAAAAAGACTTCACTGGTTGAATTTTACCAAACATTTAAAGAAAAACATATGTGAATTCTACTGAAACTATTCCAAAAAATTAAACAGGAGATAATACATCCAAACTCATTCTATGAGGCCAGAATTACCCTGATAAAAAAACCACACAAGGACACAACATAAAAGAAAATTACAGGTCAATATCCCTGGTGAATATAGATGCAAAAGTCTTCAAATGTTTCAATGTGCATAAATAAATAAATGTGATACTTCACATTAACAGAATAAAGTTTAAAAAGCATGTAATCATATTATACAGAATATGTATTTGACAAAATTCGCCATGCCTTCATGATTAGCTAGATTAAATCATGCCACGATGTATATATACTTCAAAACAATATATTATACTCATTAAATACACATAATTTTGTGTCAATTTTTAGAAAACTAAAGTTTTTAAAAAACTAAACAAATAAGAAGAAAATCTCTGACTAGAAATCTTGAATTTCCATGACTAAATCTACAAAGCCAATGGCATCTGTACTAAACCTTCTTTTAGAACTCCACAGTTCCCCTACCTGTTTCCTCTGGAGGAATCTTGAATAATTAATTAACCGCCTTGTCCTTGTTTCTCAATCCCTCTCTATCAGTTCTTTCCTGTAATTCTTTAAAAATCCTCTTTTCTTTTCCCCTCACAAACACAAAACTTTTTTCTGCCTTCTGCTACCTCTATGTCTTATTTTCTCCAGAAATAAACTTCCACAGGGAGTTGTCTAGACTCCTCGTCCGATTTTATCCACTGCCTACACATTTCTCATCCTGCTGAAATCTGGCTTTCATCCTTCCCATTCCTTTAAATTACTCTCATCAAGGATACTGATACCCCATTTGTTGCTAAATCCATTGGGAATTTATGTTCATTTTCTATTTTATTTATATCTCAGAAGGATTTGATACTCCTGTTTCATCTTAAAAATTATTGCCATTGATTTTTATGAAATGGTTTTCACATTCTTCCTTCTACTTAAGCTATACTCACTTTTATTTTCCTTTGCTGTATCTTCCTTACTGCCATTCCTTAATGGTCCCCCAAGATGATGCCTAAATTCCCTTATCTTCTCATACCACACACTCTCTCCGTGAGGTCACTTTACTCACATAAGTTCTATCACCTTGTGCATGCCGATGACCCCAATCCAAAATTAATCTGTATTCCCTTCCTGAGTGCCAAACACAATTCCCCTCTAGATGTTTCCTCTGAAACATCTTATACACCTGTTTAACTTTGAACTAACCATACTGGTTCAATTTTCTCCTGGTATTCATTTTTTCTCTAGTATTCATATTAGTAAATGTATCACAATTTCCACTCAGTTATCAAACCAAAAATATCTTCCTTCATTTTCTCCTACATCCAGTCAATAACAAATTCCTGCCAATTGTACTTGCCAGCTCTTGATTCTGTCCTTTTTTCCCCATCTCCACTGACGCTTTCTTAATTCAAGCTGAAATTTGACAAATTCCTCTCATCTGGTGGCTCCATAAAAATATGTGCAACTCTCAAAGGATTTGAGGAGCCATTTTAAAAAAGTAAATCTGCTCATGTTTCTAGCTACATTAGACCTTTTTAATCTTCCCATTACCTTTATGTTAAAGCCTATATGTTAAAGTGTAAACTCCTTCATATATCTTAACATTCTCTTCATAATCTTAGCCCTGCCTATCAATTCAGTCTCACCTTGTCATAATCTCTATCATTACAAGGCATAGATATTCTAGACTGCTCTAGTCTCCCAGAATATATTGTGTCTTTTTTTCCCTCTTCCTTGTGCCTTTAAGGGTGCTGTTGCTAGGTCTTAAATCTTCCTTTCCTTTTACCTGGATGATGCCCACTCATCTTCAGGTCCTAGCATCAGTTGCCTTGAAAGACATTTTCTTGATCTAAAAATAAGTTAGTTCCCATTGATAAATTTGTCCATAACATCTATGATCAATTATCCCATTTAATTTAATTACTCTATTAGACAGTTGAGGTTTAGTCAGGTAAACAGAGTCAACATGACACAGTTTTTGCAAGAGCTGAAAAGCCAAATAGGGTATGATAGAGCTACCAAAATATTAGCAGCATTTGGAATCTGTAAGAGCAAAGGGCAAAGGTGTTCCATGACAGCCCCAAATTCAGGATGACCAGATGAGAGCTGAAATCATGGAGAGCACATTTCAGTAAAATATGGGACCATGGGCAGAGGGGCCATCTGGAAGAGCTGGGAACAGCTGAAGAGATGTAACTACTTACAGAAATGTGAATGGTAGTAGGGAAAGAGAGGAAGGAATACCCTAGCTTCTCTCTCCCTCCTTCTCTACCTCCAGCCTCCCACTAGTACTTCTCTGTGACAGAACCCAGACTGAAGTCCAGTGCCATGGAAGCCAAAAAGCTGATATCTGTGAACATCAGCCCTACTGTAATTAATACAGAGAGTAAGGGGAGGGTTGGGGACATGTATGACCAACACTGACTGTGTTTTGACTGATTATATGTTTTGGGAGGAGAAAGACTGTGTTTTTCCTATATACTAGTTTATTTTCAGAATATGGCCTTTTGCCTAGTTAATAGTAGGTTCTTGTAAGTATTATTTGACAGATTTATGATGCTAATATTTGCATACATGTGTTTATATTTTATCATATATATACATGTATGTGTGTGTACACACACACACACACACACACACACACACTGTCAAGCAATTTGTTTCCAGAATTTCAAATATTTTTAGTGAAGCTTTCCTCTTTACTTATTTTGATTCAACAAATTCTTCTAGACACATTTCTACAGTTCTATAGTTTTCTACGCTATGCCTGAAACATACTTGCTTGCAGTTAACATTCAAAATTCAGAAATCTGAAATGATAAAAGCAGATAAGCACTGTTCCTCATATCTGCCATCCTAATTCAGGTTGTCCCTGCCTGAGTATCTTACGTCTCCACTATCTACTTCCCTTCATGATGTATACTTCACCATTTTGTTACCACTTTTATTTATTTCTTTCAGTGATTTTTTACTTCCTTAGTGAATGCCGTCCTTGGCACTTTCCTTCATAAGACTCCTATAGGCTTGTGGCCCATGTGACAGAAAGTTACACTGGGTTTTCTAATATACTTCAAAAGCTTTGAATTGCATTCTGTTACCAAAGAGCCATAAAATGATAGAATGACAGCTCTGGATTGAACTTTGAGAAATCATCTAGTTTAATCCCTTTCTTTCCAAAAGGTTAATAACTGCAGTCTAGATAGTGGCTATCTCACATTTTTTAAATTTTTCTTTTACTGAAGCCTCCATGAATAGCATTTCCACCATCTTGCAAGTTAGTCTATTTCAGTATTTAAACAAATATTCACAGAGAAGTACATACTTCTTTTTCTGCACCCCCTCCTCTTCTTTCTTTTTTTCCTGTTCCTTCTCTTTTAGGCATTTTTTCTTGGCATTTTTCATCGTTCAAACATTCCAAGAGGAACAACTTGTTAGTACTGCCGTCATATAATGGCACTAACTTTATATTACAGGATGGTCATTACTATATTGAGATGTCTTCACCGGTGGAGCTGGTACAAGGTTTATAGTCTGCAAACATGAATTGCAAATGGAGAACTTTATTTTTCATAAATATACTTAAGTCCTGGGTCCCAATATCTGCTGTTATTAGAAAATTAATGCCAAATTAACATAAAAGCAGTTCTCTCTGTCTCTGTCTCATTCTTTGTTTCTCTTTCTTTCTCAATCTTGGTGCTCCCTTCCCCCCTATTCTCTCTCTCTCTCTAGTAGCTATAAAATTAGTCAATTCAGTATTTTACCTTCTCCATCATTATTTTTTCCCTCTCTTCTCGTTTGGAAGGGTGAGTGCAGTAGGCAAAGACTTACATGTCAACAGCTGAGTTGTTACCCTATGGTTGTTCTCTAGTCACCAGGTCAGTGTGGTTACTTTTACCCAACAGAAAATTCTCTTCACATCTACTTTTCTACTCTCAGCCCCATCTCTTGAGGGAAAAGAATATTTGAGGATTTTCTTTCATGCTACTTTAGATTCAAAGGAAAATGGTGGTATTTGTGTTCAGAGATTAACATTTTTTAATGCCTTATGTATTTATTTTTGGTTTTAGTTTTGTTTCCCAACTTTCATGTGGTATAAAAGACACAAGTTTTCTTTACCATGGAATCCTTAAAAATTCTCTGGAATTACTTCTTGATTACTACTTCCCCAAGAACTCTGATAGAGGTGGCACAAGAATTGTTTCTTGTATGAACATTCACTTTGATCCTTGGTCTTTTGTCATATATCAAACTCTTTTCTCTTAGGGGGTTGAAAAAATGATCTTACACCACCATAACTCTATGTTAGGGTATGGCTTATAGTAAGAGATTTTATTGCTGAGCCATCCAGATTTGAGAGGATACAGTACTGGCTCAGGTTCTGTTCTCACGAGTCCCACATGGCTCCATTCTCTGGCCATAGCATTCCTCCCTTAACATCTGCTATATGTCTGTGGGCTCTTCCCCCAGACTTGCTGTGCAATCCAGTGTTTTTCCTCAAAGCACTTTCTCTTTAAATTTGTCCAAAGTCACCAAACTTGTAGTCTGAAATGTTCATTTTCAGAATTAGTATTTCTTCTCTAAGAAGACATTCTGTTAGTTATTTAGACTTTGAGATATAGGTTAGACATCACCAAGACTCAATATAACTCATTTCTATGTATCTATTTGTTTGCTTTGTGGTGAAGTTTTGCACAATGATTCTTTTGAAATATAAATAAGTTTCTGTTACTTATTGTAATGAATTACACTAGAACAAATTCAGGAGTGGAAAAATGCGGTAGTCTTTCTACATAACTGAAGTAACTCAAGTATTTATTTTCCCTGGAAAGAAGACACTTACTCCAGTAAATTTCCAAGAAAACACTGTTATTTCAGAAATTAAATTTGATTTCAGAAACTTATTTAAAAAAAAATTCTTCCTCTTCTACTATACCAAAAACTATTCTTTGTTGTATATTCCTTTTTTTCTAGCTTTAAATACATCTATTTATAATAACATAAATAGTATTTATTTAATATACACTATACTACACTCCGTCTTTGTCTCCTCAGTCTCTCTGCCCTGAGTATGTATGGATATGTGTATCTGTGTCGGAACTAAAAATATGCAATCACTTTGATTCAGTCTAGAGTGGTGTTAGTGTCAAAAGAATGTGGTCTTTAGTTCAAAGTAATTTCAAAATATATTCTTGAGTTATATTTCTCAAATATGTAAAATAATTGTTCATATTATATATATATCCTATTGTTCTCACTTTAAAGATGCTCTTGTTTCTCCTCTTCACTTTTCTGTCCCTCTCAAAAGAAAGAAATTTCATAGCACCTCAAACCCCCGCCTTCAGGGCTCAAACTGAGGCAGTCCGGGTCTGTAGTTTGTGCTTTTCATATAACATTATAGTATTGTTGTGTACATTTCATCCTATATTTATAACATATTGAAACTCAGACTGCAGTCTTTTAATGAAAAAAAATTGAACCAATGCAATTCATTTCCTCTTCTGACAAAGTAAGAATAAGGAGAATAGGCTATTGTATGTGTCGTTTTCCAAGTAAAACTTCCATTTTGAAACAAAATAACATATTTTTGTAAGCAGATTACTGAATAATGACCACGACTAATAATTTAGTTCAGCTTTTTCATTCTCAAATAATTCTGAGTTGTTTATATTATTTTTCCCCATATAAGGAGCAGATCTGTTTAATGTGGTATATCCATCTCAGTTATGCCTTCCAGTAAAGTTTCGAATTTTAGTGAAAAATTTTTGCACAGCCTTTTAATGTAGCAGATAAATAATGAAAGAGAGGTGATATAAAAATTTTGGCATAGCAAATAAAAAATAATTTCTCTTTGCTCACTTAAGTTACTCTTTTCGATTAGATTGGTGTCTTCAGCTTGTTTATGATGCAGCAAGATGCCATGAAGATTTTTTCTGATTTTTACCAAGGAATTCCTTATAAACATTGACTAAAAAGGCATATATGTGTCTGTGTTCCCCCTCCATTGATATCAATAGCCATTGATGATTTCCTCATTTACTATCATATTATTTATATTATTTATTGAACTGTTTTTCTTAAGCCATCAGTATTGCTTCAAATATGTTTTCCAGACTGGTCATTTTGCCTATTTATTTTAATTTTCATTTCTGGCAAACAATACCAGATTGTATTAAGAAAGTATTTTTATATAATGTTAATTATTCTTATAGTTTAGTTGAATATTGTTATTATGTTTTAGAGATGGCATCTTGCTATGTTTCCCAGACTGAAGTGCAGGGGCTATTCACAAGCATCATCCCACTACTGATCAGGACAGGAGTTTTCACCTGCTTCATTTCTGGCCTGGGCAGGTTCACCCCACCTCAGACAAACTGGTGGTCCCTGCTTCCCAGAGGTCACTATAGTGGTGCCAAACCTATAGCACGTACCCAATCCGCATAGTGTGCTACAGCCAGGAACTCCTGGGCTCAAGTGATCCTCCCTCTTCAGCATCCTGAGTAGCTGGGAGAATGGGTGCGTGCCACCTCACCTGGCTTAATATTAATTGGTATTCAGAGTTATTACTGGGCACATCTTACAGCTCTAGGTTCTCCTTAAAAAATAGTTTTGATTATATTTTAGATTTTTAACATAAAAAAATGTCCCTAAGAAAAACTTTGCTGCATCCCACAGATGGTGACTTTTTTCTCCCTCCTCCTCTATCAACTCTGCCACTCTAAATGGATTGCCAGAGAGTGTGATCCAGATGTCTCATCCCTTAGCTGTCTGAACCCATGACATTCTCAGAAAAAGTCTGTTACACTTATCCACTTACTGTCAAAATTGGACAAGGAAATAGAAGAATGCTCCCTGAAAAATATGCTCATTGGCCCTCCTGTGTATCAGCAGCCCCACCTCCTGACCATAAAGGACAATTATTCCTGCCAAGACTTTTTTCTTGCCTGCTAGTCTGTTTACACAGGATCCTGAAGGGACAAAGTAGTAAACACAGCTTAAGCTTCATGGAAATCTTGCTGTGTCCTATGTTGAAAACGTTCCCCTGTGGGAGACAACATTTCTAAATCCACAGTGGCCAGAGCTTCGGGAACAGGGAGCACAAGACGAGTCACTGGAGTGGTGGTAAGCAGAATGTGCCAGGCAGGATTTTGGTCCCCAGGATCTCCTCCCCCTGGTATCATGACTGAGAATATGCTCCCTTGCAAGGCGAGGTGGAATTAAAGTTGCAGGCTGAAATGAGGTCCCTAATCTGCTGATCTTAAAATAGGGAGATTATTTTGGATGATTCTGGCGGGTTCAGTGTAATCATAGAACCCTTATAAGCAAAAGAGGAAGGTAGAGGTAGTTTGTCAGATAGGTGTGATGATGGAAGAAGAAGCAAGCGAGATTTGAAGCTTGAGAGGGACTCAACCCACTGTCGCCGGTTTTGAAGATGAAGGATGGGAAGCAGGAGCTAAGGAACAGGTGTGGCTTCCAAAACCTGGGCATCTAAAACCCTGCACACAGTCAGCAGGGAAATAATGACCTCAGTGCTACAATCACAAGGGACTGAATCCTTCAGACAACCTAAATGAGCAAGGAAATGAATTATCCCCTGGAGCTTCCGGAAAGGAATACAGCACCGCTGAGACCTTGATTTTAACCCTGTGGGAACCTTACCATAATTCTAACCTACAGAACTGTAAGATGATAAATTTGTTTTGTTTTTTAAAAAATTCATTCTTTGGCATATTTAAAAAGAGAAACTGTTATTTTGTACTTCATTTTTTCTTCTTTTCTCCAAACGAGGTATTGAAACAGTCTCTTCAATATTTCAGGTATTGAAAGACAACATGAGCTACATACAAAGCATGAACTCTTCTACGAATGAGCACAAAGTTTAATTGCTAATTTAATAATTTTATCATTTAGCTAGTCAAAAGATACCTCTTTCACTTGCTTTCACTGTTGAGCATAATTCAGTCATTGTGGATTAATCTCTCGTGTAAGGTACTGTTTATCACTTTTTAAGTAACAGAGAGAGCCCTTTGAACAACAAACAAACAAAATCCAAAAACAAACAAAACACCTAGATTTTAATGTAAAAAATTTTTAAAACAAAAATGCTATTTAAATACATACAACCTTAAGCTAGATACAACGTTTTTAAAATTAATTCTAACACAACCAACAAACTTCAAACTAAGAAAAACCCACAAAAATAACTAAAATATTTTTATACTTAGTATCATGTTTCTAGGATGTGTTCCATCAATGTTGCTTCATGAAAAGCTTGTCATTGTGAATAAGCTTTTACGTTGTGAATAATATTCCTGCGTAAGCACATACTACATTTTATTATGAATTCCCTGGGTGGCTCAGTTTTCACCTTTTGTCACTGCAAACAAGCTGAAAAGAACAACCTCACGAACTTAATTTCATTTAAAAAATCCAGAAACCTGTCCAAAAAAGTTGCATTGATATATGCTCTAACTAGCAGTGAATGAATATTTCAGATTCCATGTATTCTACTAGCAATTGATAGTAATTTCAGACAAATATATTTGTGATTTGGTAATCTCTTAATATACTTGTTAACTGTACTTACGTTGTCTTTGGTCAATGAGAAATACTGCATTTTTAATGTAATTACATTCATTTTTTTTCCTCTTACGGTTAGTACTTTTGGAGAGTCTTAAGCAAATTATTCTCAATCTCAGGATTACAAAGATATTTACTAATATTTATTCAGTATGCTTTTTAATTTTTAATTTTATTGTTTTACTTATATTTAGTGTTAATTTTTATGTATAGTGTGAAGTAAGACATCTTTCATTTTTCAACTTGGTAAATCATTTTCAAAACACTAATATTAAATATCCCTCCATTTATCCTTTACTTATTTCTGTGTCATCTATCTCATAAAGACCTGATTACATTAATAACACTCTATTTTATTCTTTTTTTCCTCTGCACCAATGTCACATAAGCTGTTTAAAATCTCTGAATATGTAGAATACCTTTATAAATACTAGAGAGTCTACCCATTCTTTCTTTATTAATAATGTTTAAAAATCAGCTTGGCATATATTATATATCTTTCTTTATATCTATATGCATTTTTGAATAATGTGTGTCAAAACTTCTTGAAATTTTAGTAGCTTATTTTCAATTATCACTTTGGTTTGGGAAAAATATATTTTTAAAATGTAGTCATGCCAATCATTGACACTGTGAAGATTTCTTTTTTACTTTTCATTGTCTTTTATGTATTTTGATAGAATTTTAAAATTCTAAGTTATCTATGTTAGAGAATTTCACTTTCATTTTACTGAGGCTACATCAATGAACCCTCCTTAACTTTCAATTATGGCCTAAGGACTCCTCACTATCATATAATGAAGAAGAAATTGAGTCAGATCTGTATTCTATTCTGGTCAGTGTTATTTATTAGTGTTAGCCAGAAATTGACTGCTGCCACATTGCAGCCCCATCCAGAAGTGCCCCTGAGGACAATGACAAAGGGGATGTTAGCAGCAGGAAAATAAGTAAGAGGTAGATACATTTTCCTGACATGGGTTTACTTATCAGCCCAACAGTGCATACCTGTTTGTTATATAACTATTTTATTACACTTGTTTGTTCTATTGCAATTTTTCTTTATGAAAATGTCTCCATATTAAATTATGAACTTAGCACTGGGTATTTAAGACATTAATAAACAATTTCATAGTTGGTGGATGCTCAATAATGCTGTATAAATGAAATAATAATTATGTATATATTCATAAATTGTTTATGTAATGTAATTGTTAATTGTTAATGTACACTTTCTGGGTATACCAGAAAGTGTACATCTAGAAGAGTATGGTCCAAATATCTTCTTCAGTAGATGATATAAATATATTAAACTCTTATAGAAATATTTGTAGGAAAATTATTCGATAGGATATACATTATTATGCACAGTCTTCATTGTGGACAAATATTTACTTTTTTGCACATTGACAAAAATCTTTAGTGGTGTTAGACTGGTAAACTAGCTGGTTGATCAGGTTAGGAGGAGACAGATTTTTTTTTTTTTTTTTTTTTTGAGACAGAGTCTCACTCTGTTGACCTGGGTTGAGTGCTGTGGTGTCAGCCTAGCTCATAGCAACCTCAAACTCCTGGGCTCAAGTGATCCTCCTGCCTCAGCCTCCCAAGTAGCTGGGACTACAGGTGCACGCCACCACGCCTGGCTAATTTTTTTCTATTTTTGGTGGAAATGGGGTCTCACTCTTTTTCAGGCTGTTCTCGAACTCCTGAGCTCAGGCAATCCTCCCGCCTTGGCTTCCCAAAGTGCTAGGATTACAGCAGTGAGCCACTGTGTCTGGCCAGGAGGAGACTGATTATGTGAATATATAAAAAATAAAAGAAAATAAAAATTGACTTTTTATACCTTGTAAGTAGAAACCAAAAATAAACATGGAAAAAAGTCGCAACAAATTTTGAGCAACAGACAGTTCAGTATATATTTAATCCACATTTTACCTCAAGCACATACAGTTTTACAATATGATAATTTTAAAAGATAACACTCATTTGAATCTGTAAGATCTGTTTAGTTTGTTTAAACGTAAGTCTTTATGATTTCTTTACATACATTTTTAAAAAATACCAACATATTCAAAGGAAATAAAACCATTTTCAAAAATTGTCTTTTGGGTATGGAGATTTGACAATTTATTATCCAAACCATGATGCCTTTGTCCAGGACAAAAGTTAATAAACAAGATAGGATTCTTGAATAATAGATGAAAACTGCTAAAACAGAACATATGGTCATGCGACTTTGAATAACAGTAAACTTATTTCGATTGCATATGTGATTGCTTTTCTGTGGTTTGTGTTTGTTTTCAAACACTATCGATGAATTGTGGAAAATCAATGGGCTATGGTAGCTAAAGACTCTCCAATTATATCCTGTCTATCTGAGGGCTGGTATGTTCCGAACTCAACAGAATCTGTGGCAGTATTGCTTGATAAGCATTTCATGATTCAGAAGAAGGCAAATTTATAGATTATTCATGACTAAGAAGAGTTATCCAGCCTTCTCTTACCTATCTAAGGCTTTTGTGGCATAATTTCTCAGCTTATTACTTAATATCAGTACAGATAATATAAATCAGTAGATCATTCTTCTTGACCTTTCCTAACCAACACAGCAGTTTTGGAATTCCAGTGACGGAGAGGAATGGGGAGATGCAAACGTAGTCTTCAGAGCTGTTATGAATTGTCGATTCTTTACCCTGCCCAGTTTGGATTTACTGTTTTATACCATTTAGTGTAAAATGCTTGCTGGGAGCACTAAAAATCATGTGGGAAAATTATAGAAAAAGGTAGTTCAGGAATCCTAGGTGTGTAGAAATAGCTGGCTGAACAGCAAGATTGTCTCTTTTATACAAGGAAATCGTACACAAATAAAACAATTAATTGTGCTAAAAAGTTTTTTTTTTCCCAATTTCTGGTGTTTGACAATTAGGTATAACTTGTAAAATATCCAAATATATCAATTCCAGGTAATCCATTTCTGTTTTTATTTTTGTTCTTACAAAAAAAAAAACACACAAGTACGTGTGTGTATTCACTTGCAGAGTTATTGACTTATGATTTAGCAGGCCCTCTTAAGTCACTGAATTACTTTTAGTAAATAGCACTATTATGTGACTAAATGGTCATCAGGAGTCTGTAAGACTCAATAACTCAATATAAGTTATATAAAAATGGTTTACATTGATTTTAGTTTTAAATCATGTTTTTTGGCTGAACAGAGGGACGAATCACCTAGAAGCACTAAACAAACCCCAGAAATTCCCTTAAGTAAAGAGGAATCAACATTAATTTAAAAATCACTGTTAGAGTTTTAATTAAAGCAAAAAGTATTTTCCCAATAAAAACATATGACTTTAAACTTTGTCAATAGTTAAATACAGTTGGGCCCTAAAGAACAAAAATGTTCCACAATTTGGCTGTGAAGTCAGAATGCAATGCCTTCTAAAGATAAAAAAACGGGCTTACATGCTTTCTTCATTCAATAATTTCTAACTTACTTTTAGCCTTATTTATAATTAATAAGCCATTTTAAAACCCTTTTGTATGAAGGCAGTATGGGTAAATACATACATAACAAGATATCTAATATTTGTATTAAATTAAAATCAATAAATAGTCTTACCATTCTGCTTACTCTTAAAAACTATTTATAATTATTCTCCAAGTCTCAAGAAAATGTGCTAACTTGAAAATTAAATTGATTAGTTTAAATTGTCAATTAATTCAAGCTTTAGGTTGTGTTTGGTGCAAAATGCTGCGTTTAAATTTTTAGGATAATAAAATTAATTTTGTAACATTTCCAATCTGCAATTTATATTAGATTGTAAAGAAACAGCTTTAATGGTACATAGGTTATATTCCTACAAAATGCCACATAGAAGGAATATTCAGAGTAATATTTTTATTGCACTAAAATTTAATATAATCTCATATTTTAACATGATTAAATATTTAAAAATATAATTATTCAAGTAAAGTAAATAAAATATGTTTAATGGTGATTGAATCATTATTTGTAAATGTTATCGATTTTATATGATGTTAATTCAAAATTTAAATGGATATTAATGATTACTTTCCCTTTATTATTTTATATTAAAATTTATTACTCAATTTCTTTTATAATTTAATTATACTTTTACTCAAAATTTGATTTCATAGAATGGCCTTTGCTCTTAGGTTTTATTGTATACCTTTATTAAAAAAAATCTTTACATTGCTTTATTTTTGTGCAATAATTTTTCAAAGAAAGTAGATTAGTATTATTCCCTAATTTACAAGCTTTCTTGCCACCCACTCCCAAACATTACTACAAGAGCATTCCTTTTTTTTTTAGGTTTTAAAAATTTTATTAAAAAAATTTCATGAAATGCATTTGTGGTGTACAGTTACATAAGCTTTTTGGCATAGAGTTGTGTAACCACCAGCACAATCAGGGTACAGGACCGTCCTATTAGCATTGCCCCATGAAATTCATTCCTGCTGCTTTTAGTCAAAACCAGTCTCCCACATCTAACCCCTGGCAATCACTGATCTGATTTATTCTTTGTCCTTAAAGTTTTATCTTTTAAAGAATATCATGTAAGCGGAATTATACAGTATGTAGCATTTTGAGAGTGACTTCTTTTGCTAAGAATAATATATTTGAGATTTATACATGTTGTTGGGTGTGTCAATAGTTCTTATTTCTGAGTCATACTCCTTTGTGTAGATGTACTACCATTTATTTGTTCCCTAGTTGAAGGACATTTAGGTTCTTTCCAGTTTGGGATAATTATAAATAAAGCTACTACAAATATTTGTATTCAACTTTTTGTGTTTTCATTTCTCTATAATAAATGTCTAGAGTTGGATTGCTGGGTTATATGGTAAGCATATGTTTATAATTCTACCATTTGACATTCCCATCAGTATATGAAAGTTTTAGTTCCACATCCTCTGTAGTACTTGATGTTAGGTTTTTTTCGGCATCAGCTATTCTAATAGATATATAGTGGTATCTCATTGCGGTTTCAATTTGCATTTTCCTAATAAATAATGATTTGCACATATTTTCACATATAACTTTGGCAGAGTGTTCAAATCTCTTGCACATTTTATATTGGGTTGTTTTATTATTGTTGAGTTTCAAGAATTCTGTGATGGATACAAGTTATTTACCACATGCTTTGTAACATTTTTTCTCCCAGTCTGTGGCTGGTCTTTTCTTTAAACAGTGTCTTTTTTTTTTTTTTTTCATTATGGAAAACATTTATTGACATTTATTTTTATTTTTTTAAATTGTGTTAAAATACACACAATATAAAAGTTACCATCTTAACAATTTTTAGTGTACAGTTCAGTGGCATTAAGGATATTCATATTATTGTGCAGCTATCACCACAATCTATCTTTAGAACTCTTTTCATCTTGCATAACTTCAGTTTCAACTTTGTACCCATTAAACAATAACCCCCTTATTTCCCCCTCCCCCAACCCCCAGCAATCACTATTCTACTTTCTGTGTCTATGAATTTGACTACTTTAAGTACCTCATATAAGTGGAACCATATAGTATTTGTTTTTTTGTCACTGGCGTATTTCATTTAGCATAATACCTATGAAGTTCATCCATGTTGTAGTCTGTGTTAGAATTTTTTTCTTTTTTAGGCTGAATAATATTCCAGTGCATGTATATGTTACATTTTGTTTGTTTATCTATTGATGGACACTTGGGTTGCTTTTACCTTTTGGCTATTGTGAAAAATGCTGTTATGAACATGGTTATGCAAATATCTCTTTGAGTTAGTGCTTTCAATTATTTTGGGTATATATCCAGAAGTGAAATTGGTGGATCATGTGGTAATTCTATTTTTAAATTTTTGAGGAACCACCATACTGTTTTCCACAGTGGCTGCACCATTTTACATTCCCACCAACAGTGTATAAGAGTTCCAATTTCTCCACATCCTCATCAACACTTATTTTCCTCTCTTCTTTCTCCTTCTCCTTCTCCTCCTCTTCCTCTTTCTCTTCCTCCCTCTTCCTCTTTCCCCTCCTCCCTCTTCCTCTTTCCTCTCCTCCTCCCCTCCCCCCTTCTTCCCTCCCCTTTCTTCTCCTTTTCCTCTTTCTTTCTTTTAAATAGTAGCCATCTTAATGTGTATGAAGTGATATCTCATTGTGGTTTAGATTTGTACTCCCCTAATGCTCAGTGATGTTGAACTTCTTTTCATATGCTTGTTGGCCATGTGTGTTATCTTCTTTGGAGAAATATCTTCTGCCAAGAAAATCACTTAAGCATAGAAAATTTAAATTACTTTTCTAAGATCTGCCAGTAGTTTAGTCTTAGAGGCAAGTAAGTGGCAAACAATTGTACTAAAGTGCTTTACAGAATGTGTACCATTCAGTGTGGTCTTTTTATAGATCAAGACACTGACACTGCAGAAAATTAAGCAATTGCATAAAACTCCTACAAATAAAATTCAAACTAAAAGTCTTAATATATTAGTCAATATTTTTCATGGAAGCATTCCTTTAGGAAAAGGGAGGTAATATTTTAAAGAATACTAAGAGCTTACTATAATTAGAATTGTAATTAAGGATTACATTCTAATGTATTATTTTGTTGAATGTGGAATTTGCTTTATTGGTCCTGGGGTTGGGTATGCCTTCTTTGTTTCTTCTGTGATTGTTCCTAGTTTCATCAAGCTTGTAAACTATCTGTCTAAAATGAAAAGTAATTCTTAGATTGCTGGAAATTAAAATAAAAATTTATCTACCATACACATCCACATATGGGTTGATCTAGATTTAAAAATCAATATTAGGTTGTTAAAATAAAAAATAAAATAACAGTACAAAAGAACTTATCCAACATACACATGCCATATATTTTTAAAACTTTGATATAAAAAGAATCACTTTCAGTTCTCATATGTTTAGGCCATCAACATTTAATTGTTTAGTACTGTTTCACTTGCTCCATGCATATGTTCTTTGTTGTTTCTTACAGTATCCTGTGGAAGTAATCTTTATTTGGGTGAACCCACACTCATTCCATTAAACTTGCAAAGAAAATGTTAGACTTTGTATCATAGGATTTTGTTCCACAGGATGTTTTTTAATTTACTGCACACAAATATTAGCATAGATATAAAAGGCAGACATACAGTGTTACCTATTTTTACATTTAAGCAGACAGATTTTGTACTTAATGAAACCTAAAAGTTTTTGAATTTCTAACCAAAATTGAGAAGTGTTCTGTTTCTCTCCTGACATCTATATAGACAAGTGGATAACTGAATATAGGAGGCTTATATGGGCTAAACAGGTATAAATTCAAAGATATCATTTAACAACTACATATAAATATAAATATGATTCATGATAGGTAGGTCTGGCTAACCTTTGTAGACACAATAAAAATCATAATTTCCAAAGCCACAGGACAGATTCTAGGAGAGTCAAGTCATTTTCACTCCCTTCCCTATCCAAAAAGTTTAGGGGACAGCAAAAGAGCAAAATTATATGTGTGTGTGTGTGTGTGTGTGTGTGTGTATAATATCACACCAGGCATTGTTTAGAAGTTGCAGTGGGAAAATATGTAGGAAATGTTAGTTGACATATCTTTTAAAAATGCTGCAGTACCATCATAGTTTGAAGTCTGGTAATATGATGTCTCCAGATTTATTCTTTTTGCTTAAGATCACTTTGGCTATTTGGACTCTTTTCTGATTCTGAACAAAGAATAGAATTATGTTTTCTAGATTTGTGAAGTATGACTTTGGTAACTTGATGGGGATCACATTGAATTTGTAAATCACTTTGGGTACTATGGACATTTTAAAAATGTTGATTCTACCTATCGATGAGCATGATATGATTTTCCATTTGTTTGTATCCTCCATGATTTCTTTTATTAAGTAATCTACAAAGGAAAACGCATCAGGCTAACTGCAGACTTCCCAGGGGAAACCTTATAAGCTAGAAGGGATTAGGGGCCCACCTTCAATCAGCTTAAACTGAACAGGTGCCAGCCTAGAATTTTGTATACTGCAAAACTAAGTTTCACAACAGATGGGGAAATTAAGTCCTTTCCAGACAAGCAAACACTGAGGGAGTTTTCCATGACCAGACCTGCTCTGTGCAAAATACTCAGAACAGTGCTATACACAAATCAGCACAACAGATACCCACCAGTTTAAATTCACCTAATAAAAACCCCCAAACTCACGACTCCTATAAAAAATAGAACAAGAGATAAAACAAAGCAATAAGGGACTGCCCAACAAGATGAACGGACCAACATACATTTGTAGTTTCCATGTTATAAACTCCTCATTATACTGTTATCATTGTTTTTGAAGCCAGTCAAGTATCTTTTAAAAGGACTTAGATATTAAGAAAAAAATTCATATATTTAGTGATATAGTTCCTTTTCAGTGTTTTTCATTCTTTTTTGAAGTTCCATATGTCCCTCTGATATCACTTCACTTTGAAAGATTTCCTTAAACATTTTTTGTAGTGCGGGTCTTCTGGTGAATTTGTTCAGCTTTTGTATGTTAGAAAAAGTCTTTATTTCATCTTCTTTTTTGTAATGTTCCACTACTTTCTTATTTGCATTGTTTCATACCAAAATAAAATTCTTTCATTATTATCTTTGCTTCCATATATATAACATAATTTTTTTCTCAGGAAGCTTTTAAGTTTTCTGAGAATTACTATGTGTGAGAAATTTAATTATGATGTGCCTTAGTGTAATTTTCTTCCTGTTTCTTTTGCTTAGAGATCGTTGAATTTTTTGGATCTGTTGTTTTATAGATTTTATCAAAATTTGAAATTTTTTATAATTTTCCATACTTATTCAAACATTATTTTATGTTCCCATTTCTTCCCTTGGGGACTTCACACATAAGCTCTGCTTGGTACTCAGTCGAATACTAGAGCAGATGCTCTGCATATCTTTCAGGTTCTTTCCTCTCCAGTTCTCTGTCCTGCAAATTCTGGCGCTTAATTTCTTTGAAACATGCTATCACAGAGTTCCCCCTTTCTGTGCCATGGACTAGAAACACTCTCTTTTTTCGTGTGCCCTATCCCAGGTAGAATGTTTGGATAGGGCACACACAGGTGCCAACATCTCACAGGTATTTAGTATCTACAGCACTGCCTAATATCCAGTATCTTGCAAATTGTTTTTTCATATATTTTGTCCGTGTCATGGTTTTTCCAAAGTGTAGTTTAAATTTGGTCCCTATATGCCATCTTGACTGGAAGATTAAGTTTATATCTATTAATAACTTTTGCTGTTTGTTTCCTCTTTGCCTGGTGCTCTTTGTTTATTTTCCTTGTTTTGCTGCCTCTTTTTGGAGTAATTGTGACTTCATATTCTGTTTTATCCTCAATCTTGGTTTATTACATATATGTGTATGTTTTGTTCTATATTTTTCCATTGTATTTAGTGAATTTTTTAGCAAGATGTTACCATTTATTCCCCCTCATTCTTTGTACCATTGATTTCATAGAATTTACTTCTATATGTGGTGAGATCCCATACCATATTTTTATAACTTTGTAATGACAATTTACATTGAATATGATGTATAACAATGAGAAAACATTTTAATACTTATCCACTTATTTACAATTATTGAAGCTCTTTACTGCTTTGTGTTGATCCAGATTTTCATCTGCTGTTATTGTCCTTCAGCCTGAAGAACTTCCGTTGATATTTTGGTAGCTCAGCTCTGCTCATAATGAATTTTCTCAAGCTTTGCATTGTCTGATAAAGTCTCCACTTTACTTCATTTTGAAAAGAACTATTACAGTATGTAGAATTTAATATATTGACAATTCTTTTTTTTAACCTTATAGATGCTTTCCCACTGCCTTCTGGCTTACATAATAATTGATAAAAATCTGGATAAATTTTTATTTTTATTTCTTTGCAATGCATCATTTTCTCTCAAGGTTATCAAAATATCTTTATCAAAGATTTTCAACAATTTGTTTATGATGTCTTGTGCCTCAAGGTAGCTTTATTTGGCTTGAGTTCGTTGAGACTTTGAATCCATGACATTATAACTTTCCTGGGATTTTGAAATACTTATTCGTTATTTCTTTAAATATTTTTTCTGTCTTCTTCATTTTCTTGCCAATCTTTTTACGTGTTTGTCAACTCACTTGATATTTTCCCACAGATCAATGAGGTTCTTTTTTTTTCTGTTAGTATTTTAATCTCTTTGTTCTATGCCTGCAAATTCACTGTTCTTTTCTCCAGTGTGTAATATATTGTGAATCTCATCCAGTTAATGTTGAACTTCATATTTTTTAATCTCTGGAAGTTCTGCTTGGCTTTTTTGATATGTTCTATTTTCTGTCTTTCTTATGGTAATGTTTTCTCAACATTGCTGAGTGAATGTAGTATATTTATAATAGCTTTTTAGAGTTTATTTCTATCACACAGGCTGTATTTCTATTTTCTGATCTTCTTCTGCTTTGGGGTCATATTTTCCTTTTATAATAACTAACAATTTTTTATTGAGTATTGGCCATTTTGGTTTTCCTCTTTTTTGTGTAATGGGTTTTGTTGTGCCCGTCTGCCTCCCATCATCTTTTTCTGGAAATTAGCTAAACTCCAGTTCACTATTTAGACCTTTTGTGACTTGTTCTCTTACTAAAGTCTCTGCTGAATGATCATCTAGGTCTCTTCTTAATGACTGAAGAGTTTGAAGAACATTCTCCACTTTGGTTGGTTGGAATGTGAGGATTTTCCAGCTCCATATGCACTCCAGCAACTGCACCTTATAGGTTCTCAGTTTTCGTTTTTTAGACCTTATAAAGTTTTGGTAATGCCTCCACACATAGTTTTCTGTATCACATAATTATATCCATATGAAGAGTCCTGAAGCTTTGAATACAAATGAGTACCCTGTTCTCAGCTCTTCAATTTCTAGCTACTTCATCCTCTTCAACCTTTGATATCCTTCCCCTCAATTCATTAAAACTCACATGCTTTGTTTGGGATCACTTGCCTTGCACAATGGTCTAGAAGTGCCTCTAAGCAAAAAGCTGAGGTGATAAAAGAGCTTCCTTTTATTATTTCCCTTGTCCCAGGGACTACGGCATTGTGCTATCTGATGTACAATGTCTGTAAACGTTGTTTCATATCTTTTGTTCATTTTTTTTTCATACAATGGAAGGGGAGTATAGTCATAGTGAATCCATCACAGACAGAAGGCACTCTAAAAAATATTTGAGAAATCATGAAGCTTAGAGAGTTGCCAGAAGACAAGATGAGGAAAATGTCTTCGCCTTTATGGATGAGTTTTAGGTATGTCTCAGAAACTATATACTTCTTAGCTTTACTTTAATTGATAGGTAAACATTTTAGTATAACTTATTAAAATGATGATTAATACAGAAGAGAATGGTAATCACTAGGATTATCTCACTAAAAATAAATCAGGAAATTAACTCATTTAAGTTAGCCCTAGGTTGGTTTTATAAAAAAATATATTTTTTTCTGTATTTTGTGTCAAATTTTGATTAAAAATCTCATGTTTTCTGAGGGCATGATGGAAAAATACAGGAGAGATGGTGGATTTATACTAAATTAAGTATCTTAACTTTAGGATTGAAAATCACTTTAGGGAGAAGTTAGTCATTTTAAAAAGTTCAGCTTTAAAACATCAGAATTTTGCTATGTTGTCTAGGCAAGATAAATAATCTTGCCAGATTCAGGGTAATTTTGGGAAGTTTAGCTTTTACTTTACATTTAGAGACAGTCTCCTTTTTATCAATAGTTTTTATTTTTTCATTGGAATCTTCCTTCTTTGGGGCCAGTTAAAAGTACAATCAGAAATTTAACTGTATCCTTTTGTACATAAAACCATAAAATATCTATTTATGTATAAAATTTTCAAAACTCTTCTGTAAATATCTTTGGGTAAGTGCTTCAACAGTAATAGGATACAAAAAAGAGAACATTTTAGCTAGAAGAATTATTCATAATGGCTGTTCTCCAAACAGGTCCTGAATTTAAAAGCCCCTGCACATTTTAGAACTATTCATATTATTTAAACTTTTTTGAGTCCCATGAAAACATGTTGAGAAAAACTGATACAAAGAAGTATACATTTGCCCATGAAGTTCTGGTTAGAACTGAGAATGACAAAGAGGCAGTGGATGAATGGCCATAAATTTAATAAAGATCAAAGAGATATCTTTTAGGAATTATTTATGAAAGTACTCAGTCTTAGGACATAGTGAAATCAGCAAGATATATTTAATTAAGGAGGTGAAGGATCTCCAAGGGAGAACTACGAAACACTGATGAAGGAAATAGCAGAGGATGTAAACATATGAAAAAACATACTATGCTCACGAATCAGCAGTATCAACACTGTTAAAATGTCTATACTATCCAAACTGATCTATAGAGTCAATGCAATCCCTATTAAAATACCAACATCATTTTTCGCAGATCCAGAAAAAATAATTCTACATTTTGTATGGAATAAGAGAAGACTCTGTACAGCCAAAGAAAACTTTAACAAAAAGAACAAATTCAGAGGTATCTCTAATTTTTATCAAAACCCTTGGTCTGCTTTGAACTCACACTTTAAATATTATTTAAATATTGCCACTCAGGAATGTACCACGTAGTTCATTCTCAGGTTACTCTGTTGTATTGGTTTCTGTTCCCTCCAATTAAAATCATTTCACGTGGATGTATAAAGATGGTGGATGAGAAAAACCACCAGCCAGAATGTCTCTGCAAGAAAGACAGATTTTAGAAGAAAGTGAAAAAAAAAATAAAAATAAAAAGGCAAACCAACATAGATCAGACAAGGGTCAGAAGGAAGTGTCCCTGAAAC
>CAUYRB010010397.1:0-28899 GCA_963574695.1 Propithecus perrieri
CTCAAACTCCTGGGCTCAAGCAATCCTTCTGCCTCAGCCTCCTGAGTAGCTGGGACTACAGGCATGCGCCACCATGCCCGGCTAGTTTTTTCTATATATTTTTAGCTGTCCAATTAATTTCTTTCTATTTTTGGTAGAAACGGGGTCTTGCTCTTGCTCAGGCTGGTCTCGAACTCCTGAGCTGAAACAATCCGCCCGCCTCGGCCTCCCAGAGTGCTAGGATTACAGGCGTGAGCCACCGCGCCCGGCCAGCCATCAACTTCTTGGTAGTTAAGTCCTTTTTTGTGGTATGAGAGAGAGTGGGTATATTTGATTTTTTTTTTTTTTTTTTTTTTTTTGACAGAGTCTCAATGTGTTGCCCGGGCTAGAGTGCCGTGGCGTCATCCTAGCTCACAGCAACCTCAAACTCCTGGGCTCAAGGGATCCTCCTGCCTCAGCCTCCCGAGTAGCTGGGACTACAGGCATGCGCCACCATGCCCGGCTAATTTTTTCTATATATTTTTAGTTGTCCAATAAATTTCTTTCTAATTTTAGTAGAGACAGGGTCTTGCTCTTGCTCAGGCTGGTTTCGAACTCCTGAGCTCAAACAATCCGCCTGCCTCGGCCTCCCAGAGAGCTAGGATTACAGGCGTGAGCCACTGTGCCCGGCCTTGTTTGTTTTTATTTAGATTTTTACAGTTAATTTTCTTTGACTGGGGTTTATGGTATACTCATATAATTTTAATTCCAGTGACATTATTTTATGCTATTTATAACTGCTCTGTTCTTCTGGAAACTTTCTCTTCCCTTAGCTTTCATGACACTTTTATATTTCTTTCATTCTTTTGTATAATTCTTGTATCTACTTCTTTTTTTTTTTTCTTTTTTTTAGAGATGGCGTCTTGCTCTGTTTCCAGGGCTAGAGTGCAGTGGTCCATAAGTGATCCTCCTGGCTCAACCTCCCAGTAGCTAGGACTACAGGTGTGTAGCACCATGCCTGGATAATTAAAAAATATATATTGTTTTGTAGAAATGGGATCTCACTGCATTGCCTATGCTGGTCTAGAACTCCTGGCTGCAATTAATCAACCTTCCTTGGTTTTCCAGAGTGCTAGGATTACAGGTGTGGGCCACTGCACCCAGCCTATACTACTTTTTTAAATGTTTCACATATGTAGGAATTCCCTCCAGAATGCCTTATGCTAGCAATTTCTGGGAATCTGTGACAACAGCTAAGAATGGGTAAATAAGGGGAGAGATCAATCAGTGTTGGGACAAGGGTGAGGAAAGAGTGCAGTTAATTCAGTATCAAAATTAAGGATGAATAACAAACATTTCTAGGTTAGGAACCAAGTTGGAGAGCTAGAAATTCAGTATTAAGGTAGTTGTCATTGGCAGGGGATAGGAGAAGTGCAGTCTAATGTGCTAGGGATTCATGAGGCTGGGTCCAAGGACATCTTATGCAGCTTGTATTCTTTCATGACATGGTTCTTTGAGATGAGTAAACCTGACTGCTACCCTCATCACAGGTTTTTTTTTTTGTGACATCAAATACATGGTGTGTTATACTAACTGGCCAAAGTTAGCACAGTCACCACAGGTTAAGAGCTTAGTCCCACAAGACTGTCCCTCTTCAAATGCCAGTCACAAGTCCCAGTACTTACACCCAACTGGCTGTAAATTTGGAGATTCCTATGAACCCCTCCTCAGGTTTGATGATTTGCTAGAATTACTAACCAAACTCAGGAAAATAGTTTACATTTACCAGTTTATTATAAAGCATACAACTTTGGAACAACCAAATGGAAGAGATATATAGGACAAGGCGTGGCGTGGAGCTTCCATGCCACATATGGAAACACCACCCTTCCAGCACCTTGACATGTTCACCAACTTGGAAGCTTTCTGAACCCTGTTGTTTAGAGATTTTTACATGAGGTTTAATTATGTAGGCATGATGGATTAAATCATTGGCCACTGGTGATTGAGCTTAATCTTTAGCCCCTTTCTCTTCTCCCTGGAGTTTGGGGGTGGGTTTGTAAGTTCCAACTGTCTAATCAAGGCTTAGTCTTTCTGGCAACCAGCCCCCATCTTGAAGCTATCTAGGAGTCCTCTCAGAGTCATGCTATTAGCATAAACTGAGAGGCTAGTTAGAATAACAAATAGTGCTCCTATCTCAGGAAATTCCAAGAGGTTTAGGAGCCATGTGTCATGAATAAGAGACAAAGACCAAATATATATTTTTCATTATACCACATCTTGTGTCTTCTTCTGTAAATAGGGAGATGAGCTGTAAGAAAATGACTGTGACACCACTGTCTTAGGTGGCTTTAGTAGAAGTTTAGAATCTAAACTTCATGAGAGAGTATAGTGCAGGGCCAGCTGAAGTCAGAGTAAATTTCTCAAGTTTATTCTTTGGGTCTGTTCCCTCCTGTGTATAAAGCATTGCATAATGTTATGGTGCTGGTTCGTGTTTGATAGAGTTCAATCTCCATGATCCTCTCTAGAGAGAAAGTAGCCTAAAGCAGAAGGGTTGATTTCATCTGTGAAGACAAATTGATCTATGTACTGTCCAGCTTCTTGGAAAGCCTTTATTATTGGAGATATTTAGTGGATTCCTTGTATATATAGGAATTCCCTCAGGTATGTCATTAGTAATCAATCTTTGTTCTAGAGTTTGGCCTAGCCAAAGGGAATTTGTTGTTCAGTCTTGGCAGCCTGGATTTCTATATGGTAATAACTAACAACAGGAACAGTGTTAGATGAGATGATATAGCAGAAAGGGGTGTTTCCTATTAAGGCATAGATTGAAATGTTATAACAAAATTGGCCATTAGAATCAGGTATCTTGTAGATATATAACCAGCAAACTAGCACTTGAGGTTCTGATGGTCTGATTTGACTGAATATTGACTTTCTGTGGACATGGATACTAGATAGGTTTTTACTTGTAGAACAAAGGAAAATATCTTTGTATGTCATTGCTATTGTATGTCATTGAACCTGTCATCCTTTTAAAGAAAGAAGTTGCTGCTCTTATGCTAGCCCGCACTTGGCTTCAGTGATTTGTTACACATTTTAGCTGAATTTTTTTTCTACCAGGTATATAGCAAGTGGTGTCTGCTCCAGGTAAATAAGTGCCTGTTTCTCCTTGGAGATACCTGTCTTTAAATTTCAGGGTAGTTGGTTGTCCTGCACCTTTAGCTCTCTGGGGTTTCCTAGAAAAGTTGTATTTGTTCAGATTATCCATCTCTTATGTATTATAAGGGTGGGAGCAGCCCTGTTTCTAGCATTCTACATCCTAAGTGGAAGCCAGAAATTATTTATGGTATTTTAAAATTTTAAACTTTGTTCTTATCAGAGCCAAGCTTAAATGACATTTAAAGGTAAGTTATAGTTACTGATGACAGAAAGTATAATGTTTCATTACTGAAGGTCACAGATTTATACATATTTTAGATTACATTTTACTCTGAGTAACAGCATGTTTTTGTAAGTATTTTTTTCTACTTTAGGGAAAATCAATAATACTTTAGAGGTTTAAAAAGCATTTGACTTTGAATGTTTGTTTAAATTAGGAGGATTCTTTTAGAGTTCAGGATTCAAGATAATAGACCTGAAAGTTCTTTATAAAAAATTAAATTGTGCTACAAATGCTGGTTTTAGCATTATAAATTATAAAATTATTAATCACACTTAGATTCCTCTACATTGCAGTAATTCCAATGGAAGGTGACACCTTTGTATTATTTGTGAAAAAATATAGTGAGAACTGTATAAGTATCAAAAGAATTTTGATTCACACAAGAAAACATTGGTTTAAGCACTTTCTATACATGCTTTGAATGTTTCAGGTACCCAGCATTATTAGTTAAACATCAAGATCCAAGGACTAAAAACAAACACCGCGTGTACTCTCTTCTCTAATAAATTGGAACTAACCGATGGGCATACAAGTGCACAGGGGGAAGTAAAAGTCATTGGAAATCAAGCAGGGGAGAGGGATGATGAGGGGAGGGGCAAAAACCTACCTAATGGGTACAATGAACACTATTCGGGTGATGGGCTCACTTTTATAGCCCTGACTCAAGCTATGTAACTAAAACATTTGTACCACCTTAATATTTTGAAATTAAAAAAAAATCCAAGGACTGATGATAAAAGGGCAATAGTTTTTCTGGTATGGGGTCCATTCCTCCCTTGTTTCCCATAGTGGCTAGGTCAAAATATCATCTTTAAACTTTCCTTTTTGCTTTCATCTTGTCACACAGCGTCTTACTTTCTGCTTCACGGGGAAAACAAAGATCATCAGGTTTTAATTTCATCTATTTCCTGTCATCCCTAAACACCTTGTACTATAAATATATGTACATTTATAATCACTTGATTTCTGTCTTTCCATCTCAGAGGAAGTGATTGTCCTCCTCCCATCCATGTTAATATCTCTTGCCTGGTCTCTGAGTTCCATTTCTGCTTATCTTTTCCAGAGCCTAGCCCCATCAGTTATTCTCTCACTCTCTTACGTCTTTAATCATTCCACAGATCCTTTACTACTTTAATCCTACATTTTTCTCTCTGTTGACCTTTAAGAGAATGAGTTTTGGCATGAAAAAGACCCTAGTTTTATAATCCCAGCCCCACCAGGATGTTCCTGGCCAAATCACTCAGCCCCTCTGAGGGTTAATTTCAATAAAATGGAGATAAGGTTTACTACAAATTTGTTTTGAGGATTGTTCTAAATTAAATGGAGTAAGTTAATGTGAATGTCTTTATTTCAAATTCTAGCACATGGTAATTTCTCCATGATGTTCATTCCCCACTTTCTTTCTTCCTTCAGAGCCAGACTTCTTGAAAGAATGGTCTATATTTGTACTCACTACTTCCAGTCTAGGTTTCTACTCTCAGTACTTGACTATAACTTCTCAGTCTGAGTTTACCAGTGATCTCCCAATTGCCACATCTAATGAGCACTTTCCAGACCTTCAGCATTTGCTTTTTCTTCCCATTCCCTAAAATCATTCTCCCACAAAGCAGCCAGAGAAAGCTGTCTAAATGTAAAGCTTTCTAAAATGTAAATCCAACTTTTTAGTAACTCTCCATCATCTGCAGGATAAAGTAAATCATTTCTGGTAGGAATAAAAGTACTTTTGATCTAGAGCTGCACTGTCCAGTAGTAGGTACTTGTTACATGTAGCTATTTAAATTTAAATTCAAGTTAATTACAATTAAATAAAATATGAAAAGACAGTTCCTCAGTTGCATTAGCTGCCTTTCAAACATTCAATAGCAATATGTGACTAATGGCTACCATATTATTATAGTTGGCTCAGATATAAAATATTCATTATCACATAAAGTTCTACTGGACAGTGCTGATCTGGATTTAAGACATTAAAAGAATGAGAGAGGCAGATTGGAATTACACTAGAGTTAGCTGGGTTGGACAGGGAAGCAGAGGTGGTGATGCCACAGAGCTCATATTGTTAACCTGCAGAGTCTAGGGTTCCCGGGGAGAAGCTGGAATGGCCTTGAAATGAGGAATACTTTGAACGAGCAGCAGGAGCAAGGGTGGTGTCAGGAGAGGCAGGAGCTACTTTTGTCATTATGTTGAACTATGGCTGAGGAAGAAAAGGAACCACATTGAAAGAAAAATGGAATACTGCTGGAAATTTTGCTTTTTGCATCAGGCTGAGTATTTTTCACAAGGAAAAAACGTGGTCTTTTATTATTAATAGGAAGGAACAAATGATTGAGAAATAGTTTCTTGTGATGTTAGACCTGATATTAACTCATCTGTTGTTTTGGTTTAAAAGAATTTTGCAGGTATAAATGCTTTTGCCAAGTTGAAAGAGATATTTTTATTTTTATATTCTGTAAATAGTCATCTCCAGTTGTTAGATTTATTTTCTGTTCAGCTTATAGTCAAGAATGCTGTGACTGTTTTACTCCCATCTGTGTAAGTTATTACTGCTATGATTTTTTAAAGCTCCTAGATATTAATGCTTTAAGTTCTTGAACTTCTGCAAGACAAGTCCATACTGAAAGAAGCAACTGTAAAATGCAGATGCTGACAAGCAGAAAACAAAGAGATTTTCACAAGGAATTGTGGGTATTTAATGTAACTCTTTAGTTCACAGTTCAATAAAACTGTTGTTTCCATAGTACTACATTCTATATTAACCTTCTGGTGTATTGCACAGCTAATTTTAAGGAAGAAAGATGTGTTACATTTATCATCTGCTTTTTATCCTGCATTTTAACTTTCAGTCCTCAGAAGGCAGTAATTCTACTGTCCCAGCACAATTTAATCTATTTAAAGTAGTATTGTACACATTCGTAACTACTTAATTATTAAAGAGAAAACTTCAGTTTGTATTTTGTTATGCTTGTGAAAGTGAAAATGAACCACGAATTATAAGTGAAACTGATCTTTTATTTGCACTTGCTTTGTTTTTTTCATGATGTTCTTTTAAAAAAATGATTTTGTAAAATGAAAAGAACACTGAGGTGGTTGCATCGTGGGCGTGGTTAAGGGAGCAGGCACTGAGATCACTAGGCAACAGGCTGTGAGAAATGTAGCATTTCTCATTTGTGTCGTCATGTAACTGTGGAAGAACTGCCATCAAGCCTAACCTGGTATTTCTTTTTAATCAAGTCCAGCTGTTCATCATGTGAACATACTCTTTCCTCTGGGTATTAAGGGTGTGTTTCCTCCTTTCCTATGGTATCTTAAATGGCTACTTACATATCACCTGGAATGCACCCATGTGCTCTAGGAGTCCCTGTTACACTGATCATTTTTCTTTATGAATCACAAATAAAATGCTCACCCCAAGTTGCATTTAAAAACTTTAGAACAAAGAATGTGACTTGACCGCATAAGTATTCCTTTTTTTTTTTTTTTATGAATAGAACTCTTGTTTTTAATTTGATGAGCAGGGAACTTTCCAACTCTAACCCTTCTTTACAATCTGTCTTTAATTTGTAAAAGAGATGCATTCCAGTTTTTCAGACATGAAACTGTTTAATGGATTTTTTGGGATTCGCTAGTTTTCTAGTCATGTTGGGTTATCCTGAAATTCAACATATATCATTTAATGGATTTCAGTCTCCTTTTCTCATTTGCACGTTTACATTTATTACTTTGATATTAAAAAATAATTAGATGGTGTCTTTCTTCAATCCTCCTTAAATAATACACAGTCACAGCTGTTAGACCGTTTTTTATAGAGTGCTTTTACCAACCAGGTCTTCCTTGAAAGAAATATGAAAGAATTTTCAACATCTTGGATTATTTAGTTCATTTTACTTATCCTCTGTGAGACATAATCTGTATGTAATTTTAAGGCTGTTCTGTGTTTGAAATATGGAACTTTTAAACTCCATTACATCTTCTTGGTGGCACTAAGAAATAAACATTTTTCCTTCTGTTTTTTGGGATCTTCTTCTCCCTGTCACCCCTTAATGCTGTAGCAAATATTTAAGGCATATAAGTCCCAACATCAGAAAGAGCTTGGTCAATTAATCATCCTAATATATTCAGATAAGATAAATTAGAAAACCTGTACAGTAATCATCCATTTTTAGCTGAGAAAAATGGGTAGTAATTATAGGTATGAATATTTCCTTTATAATAAAGGCCATAAAATTATTACGGTAATGTTGCTTTATTTTTTAAAAAAGGAACTAACAGTATTATTTTGAGATTAAAAACATTGTACTTGCCAAAATGTTTTAAATAATACATTCTTTCAAAAGTCTATAAATAAAAACTGACCTGTTGGGGAACAGTGAATACTGTTCGGACGATGGGCACACTAAAAGCCTGACTTAAGCATTATATATATATTTTTTATATTTATATTTATTTATTTTGAGACAGGGTGGTGCTCTCTTGCCCAGACTAGAGTGCAGTGGCATTGGTTATCATAGCTCACTGCAGCCTCAAACTTCTGGGCTCAAGCTATCTTCTTGTCTTAGCCTCCCAGGTAGCTGGGACTATGGGTGCACGCCACTCTGCCTGGCTAATTTTTCTATTTTTTATAGAGACGGGGTCTTACTCTTGCTCAGGCTGGTCTCCAACTCCTGATCTCGAGCAGTCCTCCTGTCTCAGCCTCTCAAAGTGCTAGGATTATATGCATGAGCTACCACGCCCGGCCCCGACTTAAGCATTATAAAAGGTATCCATGTCACAAAAACATTTGTAGCCCCTTAATATTTTGGGGGGAAAAAGTCTATTAAATCCTTACCTCTGTTTCAGGCCTTGTATCAGATACTTGAGATGCTGCCTATATCAGTGTATTGTGCTTACAGATACATGATTTATTTGAAAGAGAATGCCAAGTAACACAGATACGTATGAAAAGAAACTAGGTGAGAAAAGGAAGAAACATTCTTGTAGTGATGTCTGCAGATCAGATTATTGAATTTTGTTTATTAGTGTTGTCATACTCCTACCTGTTGAAATTTCAAATTGCATGTATGTGTTTGATAATTACTCATGATAATTAGTTTCCTTAAATACTTCTGTTAGTTATTTAGACTTTTCTCCACTAAATCACAACATATTATTTATTTATTCCTTGGAATTTTCTGATACTGTTTAGTTTACTACCAAGTCCCTATTTTGTGACAAGGGTGTATTAATTATCTCAAGAGATGTATAAAATTATGAAAATAAAATTAGTTTTTACTTTATTTTGTATAAACATTTTTCTTCACTATTTCCTGAGGAAGAGCTTTTGCAAAGTCAAACATTGATAAAATGAGGATATTTGATTTGAATAAATGCTAATTTTTATTTAAGGATATAGTTTGAAACCTCTGGGATTTTAGCTTCTTAAGACAGCCTTTTTAGTACTTTCAGAATGAAATAGATAGCTGTAACCTGAAGAGTCACTGGTTTTCTCCCAAAATGTCATATTTTATGAATTACTTTAGGAATTTATACCAGAATTGTCAAAGAAAAGTATATAGATTCAGATAAAAATAATTATAATTCTGCATTCAGTAGGAAGAAAGTTTACTTCTAGATCTTATATAGTGTTTAGTACATTACTGACATTTGGTAAATATTTTTATAATTTCTCTATTGACTTAATTTAAATATAGCTATGTTTGAAATTTGTAATGACAAAGACTAATGACATTAGTCTTAAGCAGGTAGATATATTCATGAGACTCATGGAAAAATAAATTGAATATAGCATAAAGGAAATCTTTGTAGAGAGGTAAAGAGATAGTGCAGGATGACATGGTAGCTCAATAAGATTTGAAGATCACATTATAAGACACAGCCCTATAATGAGAAAATTAGGAAGGTGCAGTTATCCATTCAGCCTATATAATTACCTATTATATGATAGAGAAGGAATAAGAAGTCAAAAACTACCTCCAGGTTGGACAGTGTCCCTTCTTTGTGATTCCTTATTATCCTGTGTGTGTCCTTATTGCTGACTTTATCACACCATTCATTGAAATCATCTGTTTAACTAGATATATATTTAAAAGAAATATTAATATATAAAGTCCTAATAATGTAAGTACAAAGATTTTTCAATAAGATGTCTGTTATAGCATTATTTAAAAATAATAAAGAACTGCAAACAACGTAAAAGTCTTATATTAGTTAGATGATCATGTAAATTTCAGTTCATCCATATCAGGGAATGTACTATGATGGCCTTGTCTTCAGACTGATGGCAAGTTGGTCACAGAAGTTCCAGACACACACAATCTCCAGAGGGAGATTCCTGTCTCTCCTTTAGGAGTATAAAAATCTTTCCTTGAAATTCCCAGCTGATTTCTCTTTATTTCTCATAGTGTAGGTTTGGGTTTCATGCCCAGGCATTGGCAAAGATGATGGGATTTATAACTAAAGAGGAGTCAATCAGTGACTGCTATAATAATATATGCAAAATGTTAAGAGTGGTTATATTTACTTAGTGGGGTAATAGGTACATTTTATTACCTCGTTTTTACTTTCCTAGAATTTAGAAGGTTTAAATGCTGAGCAAATACTGCCTTAATCATCAGGAAAATAGATGAATTAAAATATTTTCCGTTTGTCAGTGTCCCCAAGCCATTTGAGGGCAGGGCACAGAACTGTGATTTTTGTTTTATCATGGTGCTTAATCCATGCCTGGTGCCCAGTAATTTCTCAGTAGTTGTTGAACTAAGTCAATTATTTAATTAAAAAAGAAACAACAAATAAAGGAATGTAAAGTTTTATTACTTTTAGGTACAGTGCACATTATGAACCACACTGTATCTAAGTGCTAATAAGTAAAACAAAGTAACTAATGAAAAAGTTGCCATTCACAATGGGCTCATATTAATTGCAATGCATTTTTCTGTTCTTTATTTTTAATGCTTGTCTTTTTATAAGATTAATTTCCCTTTACTTTTGTGCAGTGTTACATAATTATACATAACACTTATATGTATAGCTTTAAAGGTTAATTATAAAGTGGACAGTTCTGTAACCAATCCCAAAAAGAAATAGAATGTTACCAGTTCCTTAGATGCCTGCCCCCTCTTTGCTTTTCCCCATACTTCCCACTCTAATAAGAAACAGTTCTGATTTTTGTAGTAAGTCATTCTCTTTTCTTTATAGTTTTGCCATCTGTTTATATGTATGTTCCCTAAATAATATATTATCTACTTGTTTTTGAAATTTTTTATAAATGGAATGATCCTGTAAGTATTCTTTGGGGACTTCTATCTTTAGGTAACTGCCATGTTTAACATTCATCTGTTTTGATGATGTAGTTGTTTGTTCATTTTCACTCCTTTATACAATTCCATTGATGTAAATACACTATAATTAATTTATGTAATTTCAATATTTATGTGTTTTCCAAGTTTTTGCTCTTATGAACAGTGCCTCCATGAACAGTCTAAATGTTCCTATGAATGATTCTTTATAACAGAGTTTCTTTTGGAGTTAAATTGCTGGGTTGCAGAGAGTACATATATTAACCTTTATTACATAATACAAAATTGTTGTTCACAGTTTTGTTTCAATTTACTCTGCCACCGGCAGGATAAATTTGAGAGTTCTTATTGCTCTACATTCTTGCCAACACATGGTTATCACAATTTCAATTATTTGCCAATCAGATGAGTTGCAGTTCATTTTTAACTACTTAAACCACTAAAACTTATGGTTGAGTTTTGATTTGAGAGCAAAGTAAATTAATCCTTAATTATTAAACATATTCTTAAAAAGAATAATTTATATCTTTTCTTAATTATTATAAGTTCTAAATTTATAGTATCTAAAGTGCTAAGGGGGCTACAATAGAGAATTTATCTAATTTCCTTTTAAATTTATCTAGATTGTTTCTCTCAACGAAAATAGATATAGAGGTCTTCAGATATAGAAATTTTAGTTAGGTGAAAGAAGTGATGCTAAAGATTTACTCAGCACAATTATATTTTGTTTAATTTGCTGCTCAAAATTCGCATAGCTTCATATACTGGGCGTTAAGGAATAGACCTATTCAGGACATACGCTTTCCTCAGGTGTTTCCTCAAACATATCATTTTGTATATTGCACCTTAATTAAAGAACAAATTAAAGAATAGTCTAGGCCGGGCGCGGTGGCTCACGCCTGTAATCCTAGCACTCTGGGAGGCCGAGGCGGGTGGATCGCTCAAGGTCAGGAGTTTGAGACCAGCCTGAGCAAGAGTGAGACCCCGTCTCTCCTAAAAAATGGAAAGAAATGATCTGGACAACTAAAAAATATATATAGCCGGGCGTGGTGGCTCACGCCTGTAATCCTAGCACTCTGGGAGGCCCAGGCGGGAGGATCGCTCAAGGTCAGGCGTTCGAGACCAGCCTGAGCAAGAGTGAGACCCCGTCTCTACTAAAAATAGAAATAAATTATCTGGACAACTAAAAATATATATATAGAAAAAATTAGCCGGGCATGGTGGCGCATGCCTGTAGTCCCAGCTAGTCGTGAGGCTGAGGCAGGAGGATCGCTTGAGCCCAGGAGTTTGAGGTTGCTGTGAGCTAGGCTGACGCCACGGCACTCTAGCCAGGGCAACAGAGCCAGACTCTGTCTCAAAAAAAAGAAAAAAAAAAAAAAAGAATGCAACGTTATTTAAGCAGGATCACTATAAAAAGTGGGCCAGGCACGGTGGCTCACACCTGTAATCCTAGCACTCTGGGAGGCTGAGGTGGGAGGATTGCTTGAGCTCAGGAGTTCGAGACCAGCCTGAGCAAGAGTGAGACCCCATCTCTACTACAAATAGAAAGAAATCAGTCAAAAACAACTAAAAATAGAAAAAATTAGCCGGACACGCTGGCGCATGCCTGTAGTCCCAGCTACTTGGGAGGCTGAGGCAGTAGGATCACTTGAGCCCAGGAGTTTGGGGTTGCTGTGAGCTAGGCTGACACCACAGCACTCTAGCCCAGGCAACAGAGTGAGACTCTGTCTCAAAAAAATAAATAAATAAATAAATAAAATAAGTAAATAAAAACATTTTTTAAAAAGTCACTATGGGCTGGGCACAGTGGCTCAGGCCTGTAATCCCAGCACCTTGGGAGGTTGAGGCGGAAGGACTGCTTCAGGCCAGGAGTTTGAGACCAACTTGGGCAATATAGCAAGCCCTGTTTCTACAAAAAATAAAAGTAAAAATAAATAGTTAGCCATGGTGGTACATGCCTATAGTCCTAGCTACTTGAAGGCTGAGGCAGGAAGATTGCTTGAGCCCAGGAGTTGGAGGCTGCAGTGAGCTATGATTGCCTGGGTGACAGAGCAAGACCCTGTCTCTTAAAAAAAAAAAAAAAAAAGGGCACCATGTTCCTTTGGTGTGTAGGAAAAACTTTCATCTTTCACAGTGACCTTCCCAAGATACTCGATTCGAATAAAGAGACTCTTCTCTCATTTATAAAGTTATCATACTGTGCCAGGATCCTCTACTTACGCATTTGTACTCGACTGGCAATCAAACTCTCCAGGCCCTTCTTTAGTACTTTTTGTTCTCAATTGAATGAGCCCTTTCCAAGCCAGGACCCTTCCCCATCCCCCAGGAATAAACCCTATTATCTTCACTCTCCCTGCTTCTTCCTCCACCTTCCTATTTCTGGCTTACTGTTTCCTTCAGAACATCTGACAGACTCAGGTTGTCACACATGCCCCAGCCTGAAAAAAATGAGAAAGCTCAAGACAGACCTAGGTTCACATTATGGCTTTACCACTAACAGCTGTGTGATCCTGAACGAATTACTTATCCTCTTTAGTGTTCTCATCTATAAAATGATAATTGTACCTACCCCAAATAATTGATGTAAGAATTAAGTAAATAGCCCATATAAAAATGCCCAGCTCAATAACTACTATTTTTTTCTTTCCTTTTATCTATTTGCATCTATTTTATTTTTTAAAATTTTTTTTCCTTTAGCTTATTTTTTCTTTTTTTTTCTGTTCTTATATTTGCATTTATTTTAAATCCAAAATACTTCCTCCTCTATCTAGGGCCTGTGGTAGTACAGCTTATCTCCTGGTCCAAGTAAGAGAGTGGTCGTTCTAGCAGCACATAATCATTCAGCTCACCCTCTTACGCGGGCCTTCTCAAGATGCCCTTTATAGCATAAAGTTGATTACTGAGGATAAGCAGCTTGTAGAAAAATCTCTCTGCCTCTCTGACTCTATGTCTTTCTGGATGTAGTGAATCCAGTGAACGAACGACTCATACCAAACTTTTTTTCTGCCAAACAGGTTAATTGAAATGCCAGAATCTAAAAAAAGGCAACAAAGAAGGCATGTCAGACAGCCAATGCTTGATATGCTCACACTCAATAAGAGTTCCCACAGCAACCACCACTTGTGGCTACAGAGAGGCAGTACAAGACTATGGGCTGTTGCAGAAAAACACGATGCTAAGTACAGGAAACTGAGTTAAGGTTATCGTGAGAGTCTTAAATCTCAGCTCTCCAGCATGTGTCTCTGTCAAGGCTGCCTTGCATGATGGTTTGGGCCCTGTTCTAAGATGAGAAAACATTACAGGGGTCCTCAGAGTGGCCTGTTCAGAGGCCTCAATTGCCCTATTTAAGATCCAAAGCTTCCCTGGGGGAAACGTTTATATAGGTGGCTCCCATGGGGAAAGTGAACCACATTCACCTTCTGCTCAGAAAATGCTGCCACGCAGCTTTACAGCCCACTTCTCTCAGTCCTCCTCAACAACCACTTGAGTGCTGGAGCTGGCTCACACAAGCTTGGCCTGTGAGAGCTGATTGTTAAATTTCAAGAATTGTGAGAGCCAGCTGGCTTGATATTAGTGGCCATGGTGGCAGCATTCTCAGCAAACATTATAAATCAGCCACCCTTCCCACCACTTACCCTTCCTGGTGGTGGTTAAACATTTACTAGCACACCAAGGGCCAAAAACTCTGAAGCTGAAGTATCAGGCTCGGTTTTCCTCATAAGTCTTTACGCTTGTGAACTGAATCAAAGGCAATACAATTAGGACGGGGATGAGAGTCAGTGCATTAGGGATTATGGAGGCTATGATTAAATGACTGACTTGTATTTCTAAGTCATCTAGCATCTGGGTGTTCTGTGACCCAGGGACGTGACTCGCAGGAACTCTGGAATTCTTCTCCATTCTTTCTGTCCTTTTCAAGTCCTGGTTTAGAGTACATTTTACAATATAGCCAATGTAGTCAATCCCTATCCTTCCTCTTTCAAGGCCAAACTCAATTCTCTCCTCCGCATGGCCTTTTCTGACCATTTTTCTCATCTCCTGCAGAGATCTTTCTTTAAAGGCAACAGATCCTATTGCTAGTACTGGTTGGCTGACAATAACAAGTTGCCTTAAACCATTTCTTGCACTAATCTGTCCTTTGAGAGCAAAAGCCCTTTTGTATCCCTCAATGCCTAGCACAATCTCAGGCACAGAGCATGCACAAAATGCTAAAAATACTGATAGCTGGATGAAGGTTAAAGAAAGCAAGAGTGGGCCAATAATTTACTTGCTTTCCACTAGGTTATTTCAAAGGCATAAAATTGGTGATGAATGTAACTGAAAGCTTAAGGAATCAGGTGCTCAAAGAAGGTTTTGCCTAAATTGCCACTATGTACTCTAGATATTCAGGGCTCTAGAAAATCTTCTGCAAAGGTCTGCTATGAAGGCTTCTCTTGACTGTAAGGAAGTTGGAGCTGATATAAATCAGTATGTCATAGCATTTGAAAATCAAAACAAATAGTGAATAGCCTAAAAGGAGCTTGAGATCCTCAATGAACATTTTCAAACGTCTGATGGCTTTGGAGTAAAAATATGAGGCACTAAAGCAGCTAAGCTGGTGATTCTTAAAATGTTGGAGGGGGGAGTCAAAGACTGGTTGAGAATCTTAGGAAAGATGGACCTCTTTAAGGAAAAAGAAAGGACATATGCATAATTGTACACACAATTTCATGTTGTTCACTAACTCTGTAAAGCCTATTTATTCTTGGGCCTTAAGAACCACCTGTGAATTAATATTATTCCAAGAAATTTCATCGTAGACCTCTTATACATGGATACATCTCTAACATGATGTAGCCAATAGTAACAGAAATTCTTTTTCTTAATTTGAAAAGGAAGAGTAGAGGAGACAGAGAATCTAAGAGTTTACGATAGGACAGAATAGGGAGAAGAATCACCTCGGAAAGCTCTTCTATTTCAGCATAAGGTCGCATTGCCTCATCAAGACAGGGTATCTTCAAAGCATATAAACCCAAGATTTAGCTTGGGGTCAAGAGTTTTTCCTAAATAGCTACCATACACATTTATTTAGTACAGACAAAATGGTCATTGGGATTTATCTATGAAATATAGGTTGTGTGACAACTATCCTCCTAGGGGAATGAAAATCAGGGCGCAGGCCACTGGTGAGGGAGGGGCTGAAGACCAGAAGTTGGGAAGGCTTACAAGGGAGATTGATGTGCCGAGGTTGCACTACTTGTGGTCCCCATTTAAAAAGGAGAGAGCAAGAGGATATGAACACAACTGGAAACAGAAAAAGTAGCCCTAGGAATGGAAGGAATCAAAGTACACTCATAGTTCCTTAAGTGAGAAACCACTTAGGCTGCTATGCATTCTAAATCTTCTGACTTCTTAGCTTCATTTTTTTGGGAATCCATATTTCTTGATGATCAAGTTTGCCTGAACATATAAAATGATTTTACTAGGTAGGGATGGATGCTTATCAACAAGCCACATGGAGAGAGAAAGGAGCTAAATCTCAGTTGAGGGTGGGCAAGGGCCCTGAAAGACAATTTTAAAAGATGTACTACAAACAAACCAAACCCAATAGGGAATAAACTGGGAGAAGTTTCATAGTTCTTAGAAAAGCAAGTTGTATCTTCTCCATAATCTATATTTATAAAGATATGTCAAATAGAAAAAGAAGTCAAAATGTCCTTACCTAATGTCATATATAAAATTTAACTCAAAATGGACTAAAGATCTAAACATAAGAGCTAAAACTTAACTCTTAGAGGAAACATAGAGGAAAAGGTTCCTGACATTGGATTTTGTTTCATGACATTTGTATTTCTTGGCAATAACAAAAATAGACAAATTGTACTTCATTAAAATTTTTAAAATCTTGTGAATAAAGGACACTATCAACAGAGTAAGAAAACAACCCACAGAATGAGAAAAATATTTGCAAATCACATATCTAATGAGGAATTAATATCCAGAATATATAAAGAATTCCTAAAACTCAATAACAAAAAAACAAACCACCCAATTTAAAAATGGGTAAAGGACTTGAATAGACATTTCTCCAAAGAAGATACACAAATGGCCAATAAACACACTAAAAGATGTTCAACATATTATTAGGGAAATGCAAATAAAAAACACAATGAAATACCACTTCACACCCATTAGGATGTCTATTATAAACAACCAAAACAAAACAGAAAACAACAAATGTTGGTAAGCATGTGGAGAAACTGGATGTAAAATGGTGCAGCCACTTTGAGAAATAGTCTGGAGTTCCTCAAAATATTAAACATAGAATTATCATTATGATTCAGCAATTCCCCTTCTGGGTATATACACAAAAAAACTGGAAGCAGGGATTCCAACATATATTTGTACACCAATGTTCATAGCAACATTATTCACAATATCCAAAAGGTGGAAACAATCCAAATATCCATAGACAGATCAATGGATAAACAAAATGTGGTATATACATACAAAGGAATATTATTCAGTCTTAAAAAAACTTAAAAATTCTGGCCAGGCGCGGTGGCTCACGCCTATAATCCTAGCACTCTGGGAGGCCGAGGCGGGCGGATCATTTGAGCTCAGGAGTTCGAGACCAGCCTGAACAAGAGCGAGACACCGTCTTTACTAAAAAAATAGAAAGAAATTAGCTGGATAACTAAAAATATATAGAAAAAATTAGCCGGGCATGGTGGTGCATGCCTGTAGTCCCACCTACTCGGGAGGCTGAGGGAGGAGGATCGCTTGAGCCCAGGAGTTTGAGGTTGCTGTGAGCTAGGTTGATGCCATGGCACTCTAGCCCAGACAATAGAGTGAGACTCTGTCTCAAAAAAAAAAAAAAAAAATTCTGATACATGCTACGACATGGATGAAACTTGAATACATTATGCTAAATGAAATAAGTCAGTTATGAAAGTTCAAATACTATACGATTCCACTAAAGTACCTAGAATAGTCAAATTCATAGACACAGGGAGTAGAACAGTGGTTACCAAGGGTTAGAGGGAGAGGGAATGGGGAATTATGGTTTAATGTTGCAGTCCCCAACTCCCAGGCCCCAGCCAGTACCAGTCCATGGCCTATTAGGAAATGGGTCTCGAATCACTGCCTGAGCTCCACACCACCTGCCCCAATCCACGACACCCCACCCCCCCACCCCCCTAGTCCATGGAAAAACTGTCTTCCATGAAACTGGTCCCTGGCTGCCAAAAAGGTTGGGGACCGCTGGTTTAATGGATAAAGAATTTCAGTATGGAATGATGAGATGGACAGTGGTGATGGTTGTACAACATTGTAAATGTACTTTAATGCCACCAAACTATACACTTAAAATGGTTAAAATGTAAATTTTATGTTGTGTATATTCTATCACAGACACAAAAAGAGGTCAAAGTGAACAAGCTTCACAATTAACCCCAGACACATACAACACCTGCATAGACACTATAAAAATGCATGCGTTTATTACGCCAGAAAATGCATGCCTATTCAGTCACACTGAAGGCATTAACTGATTAAAAACCTTTGCTCTCCATGAAGCCAGTGAGAATTAACAGAAAAATGTGATCTACCTTCTGGATCTCTGAAAAGAAACCCCAGTGTGAGAGGCTGGGCTTTGTTTAATATGCAATAATGGATTCACATGCATCACCTTGAAATGTCTCAAACAGAGGCTGGAATGTATCTGGGGGTTGTCAGAATTCAAGAATTCACAAATCCTTGCCAGAAGAAAATTGAAGGCTGGGCAAGCAGATCTACCAAAGAGCCCTGTCTTGTCTGCTAACTTACTAAGTGCTATAAATTCTAGTTAACACTTATCCATGGTTTTTAGGTTTTATTTTAGGAGTACTGTAGAATCTACTAAGGATTAAGTTCCTAATTTTTTTTTTTTCTACTCGGTCTACTACTAACAACTGCAGGGCCCTACTGCATCCCAAAGCTAGCTCTTTGGGAAGCTGTGAATACTCTTAACATTAATTGACATTAACATTCATAAGTGAAGGGAGAAAAGTGCTCCAACATACGCTGGAGATTAAGAAGGCAGTCAAATACCTCTGATAGCACTGAGAATAAAACCAAGTGCACCATAATGCTGTCATTTAGCACCCTTCAAAGTTAGTTAAGGAAGAGAGGCAACAATTATTTTGAGGGCAGTTTTTAAAAGGGTCCCAGAATAGTATCACCCTCCCCAAGGCCCTCATGTGAAAAGGATTAAGAGAAGTAATGAGTATACAAAAACTCTCTGAGAGCAAGGACTACACTTAGATTATTCACCACTGATCCCCACTATCTAGCAGCACATCTTCTGTTACAGCAGAAATATAATTATTTATTGATCAAGTAAATAAATCTGCGTGAATTGCTATGCCTTCCCCATTCTCTTCCAGGTACTCTCTCTCTCTCCAAAGAAATCACCTTATCTCTGGCTTGTGGACTTTTTTTGATAGGCACTTTCATCACTTCATTTAACTTTGAAAGAAGTTGGAGGCGGCTGGGGACACGTGCTTGCTAATCATCCTTTTATAGATTGCCTCATGCACCAGGAAGGATTTTTATTATTGGTCTATGGATGCTACTGTTGGAGAAAGATTTCAGCCTGACCTTCCCAAGCTGCTAGGGGATGAATACTGCACGTGGCTGACAGCGCAAATGTGTGTCTTCCTTTTTTTCCTTAAAAAAAAAAAAAAAAAGCCTTTAGACTAATGGGAGCTCACTGCGGTAGGAAAGTCACCCCTTCTCTCACTATACAAAACTCAAGATGTTGAGTTCTTCTGCATAAAAATGATATAGTAAAATTGATCTGAACTGGTTGAACAGGAAAAAGGTAGCATCACAAAGCACCTCACAGACAGCACCAGCATCAAAGAACAGGACTCAGGACTGCTCCATAGGCAGAGAGGAAAAAGAAAATGAAAGCCATTTATAAAAGCAGTTTTAAATGTGAGGATGGATTCTCACAGCTGGCCTCATGAAAGAGAACAAATATGTCAAAGGGAACAACTGATAGATTAATAGAGTCCTAACCATCTGGCTGAGGAAAAGAGCCATGGGTGGGAACACTGAGAAGCTTGTCTGTTAGGAAAAAGGCTTGCTTGGTGTCTCACTGGGAAAACTGAATAGCTTTTGGGAACATTGGAACACATGGTCATATCATAGCTGGCTGGCTGGCTGGCTCTGTCAGCAAGAAGCTCAAAGAACAGTTGCAATGATGCATTGGTAAAAGAGGGCATGCATGTCTTCTTATTGGCTTGGAGTCTATACCCTGGCCCCTCCAATGTGGGAATAGGGTAGAAAGGAAAGCAATCAAGTGAATAGGATGTCTTATTTTGTGCTTTTAAAAGCAGGACTCACGAGTCTCATTCTGAAACATCAAGTTCAATCCCATGCCATGCTAACACCCCATCTGTACTTTTATATAACGCAGAGCTGAGTGCAGACACTTTGGGAGAAGGGGAAATCAGGCCAGATTCAAGGAAAACAAACACACAAGGCTATCTGCATCTCCAACTCAGTCCATATTATAGAAAAACCTCCTCAGAAATAACTGTTCAAGGCAAAGGGAACTCAATTACTAAGGAAAATTTGTCCCAATGAGGGCTCAAAGTTTTAATGAGCCAAACAGCTTCAAATTAAGCCGAACTCAGGGTTTTTCTAATTGGCAGTTTCATCCATTTTTAAGTTCTCATTTCTTATTTTCAAAGATCAAAATGATTCTCTAAAATTTTAAAAAAGAAATGCTTTATTGCTCACTCTAAAACAATAATTCACAGATCTTCACCTATATATCTTCTATATAATTAAACCCTTCAGATAGTACTAATGCAGAAGGCATCACTCTCTATAAAAAGTACTATCAACCAATCCTGTACTAATTCCTCTCAGCAGCCTAGCTCTTGCCACCCCTGCTAAAAGCTCAGTTACAGAATCCCCCTGCCACCAGAGAGAAGGCAACTGCTTGGTCCTAGCCACCACCTAGGTCTGGGGAGAGTAGTGGCTTACCTGCTCCTCTGACAGCTGGGATATGTGATTCACAGCAGCGTAGGACTCAATTTTGGGATTAAAGTGGTTGATGATGGCTCTGAAACAAAGAATTAACATTAATATGATGCCAGATGGAAGAAGGGGATAAATCTGTTAAAAATAAGGATTGAGTACCCTTCTGGTTTAGAGTACTAGGGCATGGGAATGGTTATAATAGGGTAACTGTTCTCTTATTGAACATGAGGAGGTCACAAATGGGGGTAAACTGATAACTCTGAAATGGGAAGGTTTAATGATTTATCAGACAGAGAAAAGAATCAAGCATCTCTGCTCTGCAAATGAACTAAGGGAAAAAACCCTCAACCAGACAAAATCAAGAGTCCTCCAGATAAGAAACAGGACCCAGGGAGCTGTCCACCAGGGGGCCCTGGTGCTTCAATCAGAAAGAAAAGTAGTCTGCTCTAACTTGGGAGAACAGGGTACTCAGTAAAGCTGGGCCACCCATGATGATGGCTAAATACAGTCTCTGAAGAGGGTGAGCTTCATCAAAGCCTAGAAGCCACCTTCACACCTGTTAGTAAATTGATTCAAACCAAAATTTTATTTCCAGCTGTTCAAACCAAATCTGAGTATCATTTTCAAACAGTCCCTCTCCATCACTAGCTCACATCCAAGGTCCCCCAGTCTTATCAAATCTACCTCTCAAAAATCTCTGAAATAAACTGGGTACAAATGACATGTGCCTATAGTTCGAGCTACTCCGGAGGCTGAGGTGGGAGGATAGCATCAGCCCAGGAGTTCATGTGCTATGATCATGCCTGTGAACAGCCACTGCACTCCAGCCTGAGCAACACAGACTCCCAATTCTTAAAAAAAAAAAAATCTCTAGAATCCGAAATAAATAAATTTCCTTAAAACCAATGCCTTGGTATAGATCCTTGTTGTTTCTTGCCTGGTGTAGCAGAAAGAGCAAAGGTTTTAGATCAGGGTTTCACATGAGTCCATACTGATACAAATAAATAATTAAACAAATGAGGAGAAGAGACATCTTTCTTTTTTTTTTTTTTTTGAGACAGAGTCTCACTCTTTCGCCCGGGCTAGAGTGCCATGGCGTCATCCTAGCTCACAGCAACCTCAAACTCCTGGGCTCAAGCGATCCTACTGCCTCAGCCTCCCGAGTAGCTGGGACTACAGCCATGCGCCACCATGCCCGGCTAATTTTTTCTATATATTTTTAGTTGTCCAATTAATTTCTTTCTATTTTTAGTAGAGACGGGGTTTCGCTCTTGCTCAGGCTGGTCTCGAACTCCTGACCTTGAGCGATCCACCCGCCTCGGCCTCCCAGAGTGCTAGGATTACAGGCGTGAGCCACCACGCCCGGCAGAGACATCTTTCTTATAGAACAATTTCAAATAGTATACATAGATACTTCTCCCTACAGGAAGTGACATTTAATTCCCACTGTCACTGAGGATGGGCTAGATTCAATGATTTAATCCAAAGAATAGAGTAGCAAATGGGAACAATGGTAACTTTACAGTAAAGAAACATGACAAATACTACCTTAACCAAATGATGGTGCTTAACATTTCCAGTGATACCATGTGGATATCATGTGATCCTGGGTATATTCTTATGAGAAGGGCATTCTACCTCTGTGGTATTCTTCCAAAAACCCATAATCCCAGTCTAATCATAAGAAAGACATTAGACAAACCCAGACTGGGGACATTCTATAGGATACCTGACCAGTACTCGTTCATACCGTAAATGTCATGAAAAAAAAGACTTAAGACATTGTCACAGATCAGAGGACACTTGGGAGACATGACAACTAAAAGCAGTATGGTACCTTGGACTGGATCCTGAAACAGAAAGAGGACATTAACGGATAAACTGGTAACATCTAAATAAAATATAGAGTTTAGTTAATAGTAATGTATTAATGTCAGTTTCTGAGTGTTCACAAATGTACCATGGTAACATTAAGATGGGGAAACTAGGCTGAGTGTATGCAGGAACTCTCTGAATTACTGCACTGTTTCTGTAAATCTAAAATTATTCTAAAATAAAAAGCTTATTAAAACAAGTGTGTAGGGCTGGGCGCGTTGGCTCACGCCTGTAATCCCAGCACTCTGGGAGGCTGAGGCAGAAGGATTGCTTGAGCCCAGGAGTTTGAGGTTGCTGTGAGCTAGGCTGATGCCACGGCACTCTAGCCCAGGCAACAGAGTGAGACTTTGTCTCAAAAAAACCAAAAAAACAAAACAAAAAAAACAAGTGTGTATATGATATAGCATAACAAATCAGTATTTTCTTTTATACCTTATTGATAGTAAAGAATTATAGAACAGGTAACAAAAACATAAGACAGAAACTTTAAAAAAAATCATGGTTTGGAATTCTGGTTTGACCACTTGTTATTATGACTGATTTTGACAAGCTATTCTCACCAGAGGAAAAAAATGGGAATAATAAGATAGACAGATCTACCTCAGCATTTAGCACAGTACCTGGGAATAGTACATTGTTGACATACAATAAGCGTGAAAATTGTGAGAAAATACATTTTTGTTGTTTGAGTCACCTAGTCTTTGATATTTTGTTATGGTAGCCTGAGCAGACTAACATACAGATGTTCTATTCCCCATAAGAACCCTGGCATTTGGGCAAAGCAACTGCAAATCCAGAGTCAGTCTATATTTTTTATTTATTTATTTATTTATTTATTTAGAGACAGGGTCTCACTCTGTTACCCGGGCTAGAGTGTCCTGACGTCAGCCTCGCTCACAGCAACCTCAAACTCCTGGGCTCAAGAGATCCTCTTTCCTGAGCCTCCTGAGTAGCTGGGACTACAGGCATGCGCCACCTTGCCGAGTGAATTTTTTCTATATATTTTAGTTGTCCAGCTAATTTCTTTCTACTTTTAGTAGAGACAGGGTCTCACTCTTGTTCAGGCTAATCTCCAGCTCCTGAGTTCAAATGGTCCTCCCGCCTTGGCCTCCCAGAGTGCTAGGATTACAGGGGTGAACCACCTCCCCCAGCCCAGAGTCAGTCTTTAGCAAAGTAGTAGAGCGGACAAGTCAGCATCTCATCCTGCAGTGATTTCCTCTCTTTGTACCCTTTACATTATGTTACTGTTTCCTTCGCTTCTGTAAGTGGATCACTCTGAGATCGCATGCTACAAAAGCTCCAATTATTAATACAAATGCTACAAATGTAGCCACATGGGTTACATGCTTCTCAGGCAAAGTGGACCTGGTTCTTTGGCCTTTACTAATGAGAAATACATTCTCTCTCTTTAGTAAAGAGAGAACTTGTAGGGGCTTTTGAGTAGCCTGTGCCATAGAGAAGACACGCATACTGAACAGAGACAATGTCTGAACAGACAGCAGAGTGCGCAGCACTACAGAGGCTCCATACGTGGCAAAGAAATAGGCCTCTTTCTTTCCCTTTTATTTGTCATCTTAAGGTTGGTTTTCATCTAATCTCAGCCCTTCAGGTATTTAAACCAAAAGCTTTCATGCTAAAGAATAATTTGAAAAAGGGGACTTGAAAGGAAGAGGAGGAGTAGGAAGAAGTGAAGGTTTGAGTGGAAAATGAATGGGAAAACATGGCCATTATGAAAAGATTAAAGTTGTCCTTTGACAGAGGTGGCAAGACAATCAAATAAGGTAAAGAATACTCTTTTCAACAAATGGTGCTGAGACAACTGGATATCCACATGATAAAGAATGAAGTTGAACCCCTTCCTTATACTACATATAAAAATTAACTCAAAATGGATCACAAATCTAAATGTAAGATCTAAAAACTATAGAATTCTTAGAAGAAAACACAGGAGTAAATCTCCATGACTTTGTGTTGGACAATGGTTTCTTAGATATGACACCAAAAGCACAAGTGACAAAAGAAAATCAATTTGGACTTTATCAAGTTTAAAAACTTTTGTGCTGCAAACAATGCCATTAAGAAAGGGAAAGGAGGCCAGGCATGGTGGCTTATGCCTGTAATCCTAGCACTTTGGGAGGCTAAGGCAGGAGGATCACTTGAGCCCAGGAGTTACAGTGAGTGATGATGTCACTACACTCTAGCCCAGGTAACAGAGTGAGACTCTGTCTTAAAAAAAAAAAAAGGAAAGTGAAAAGATAATCCACAGAAGAAAATATTTGCAAATTATTTATCCGATAAAGACTTGTATCCAGAATATATAAAGAACTCTTATAATTCAACAATAAAAATATAAATAACTCAATTTTTAAAAGAACAAAGCATCTGAATAGACATGAAAAGATGCTCAACATCATTAGTAATTAGGGAAATGCAAATCAAAACCACAATGAACGTAACTTAAACATCTGTACCCCCATAATATGCTGGAAAAAAAAAAACACAATGAAATAGCACTTTATACCCACTAGGATAATAATAATCAAAAAGACTATAACAAACATTGGCAAGGATGTGAAGAAATCAGTACCCTCATATATTGCTAGTGGGATTGTAAAATGGTACAGCTATTTTGGAAAGTGGCTCGGCAGTTCCTCAAATGTTAAACATATAGGGTTACCATAAGAGCCAGAAATTCCACTCCTAGGTATATACCCCCAAAATAAAAACATATGTTTACACAAATACTTGCACACAAATGTTCATAGCAAGCATTATTTTCAAGCAAAACGTGGAAACAACCCAAATGTCCATCAACTGAGAAATGGATAAACAAAATGTGGTCTAGCTATAATGAACTATCATTTAGTCATAATAAGGGATGAAGTACTGTTATATGGATAAACCTTGAAAACATTATTTAAGTCAAAGAAGCCAGATACAAAAGGCCACAAATTGTATAATCTTTCCATGTATAGGAAAGGTCCAGAATAGGCAAATTTGTAGAGATAGAAAGTAGATTAGTGGTTGCTTAGGACTAGAAGGAGAGTTAGGGAAGAAAGTGAGTGACTGCTATTGGGTACATGGTTTCTTTCAGAGATCAAATATTCTAAAATTAGATTGTGGCAATGGTTGCACAACCCTGTGATTATACTAAAAACCAATGAATTGTACAGTATAAATGGATGAATTGTATTATATCTGAATTAGTAAGGCCTCCTTGACCCAGCAGTTCTTGAGCAGGCTGCTTTTCCCAACCAATTCCATGTGGAAATCACAGAAGCCAGGGCGATTTACTCACCAAGAGAAATTTCTAAAATTTGTATATGCTAGTAATGCTAGTGGCAAGAGGAAAACAAGCTCACTGGGCCACTGACTATGGTGAGAACAGTTTAACTCCTTGTAATATGCGTGATATCCTTAAATTAAAAATCCTGCATTGCATTTGGCAAAGGATGTCAACTTTTGGCTGTTGCAATAGTATGTTAGGGGTGGAGTTAGCAGGTGAGAAGAAAGGTTCTCTTATTCTCAACAATCTTGACTATATTTTCTTTTAACAAAAGCTGGAGCTGCTTACATTATTGAGAGAGAGAGAGAGGCACAACCAACCAGAACTAGGAAAAGGATTTAAAAAAATATGAGTAATAAGGCCCAAGGAAAGGGAAAGGAGTACTAAGGTAGAACTTAGTGGGAAAAGGGAATATAATTTCTAACCAAACCTCCAGTTTTCCTGAAACTGGATCTAAAAACTCCATAAGAGCAGGGACCAAATTTATTTTGCTTACCAAGAAATACCCAGGACTTTAGCAAAATGCTTGGCACACTGATTCATTTTTTTTTTTTTTTTTGAAATGAGGTCTTGCTATATTGCCCAGGCTGGCCTTGAACTCCGGGGCTCAAGTGATCCTCTGGCCTCAGCCTCCCAAGTAGCTGACACTACAGTCACGTGCCACTGTGCTCTGCCCTGATTCAATTTTAAAAATTGAATGAATGAATAAATGAAAGTCTAGGAAGATTCTGTCCAGTCTCACCACAAGTAAGCTTCTGTACTTCGGGGAGATCCATGACCATGAGCTATTCTCCCAAAGTATGAAAATAACAAAAATATTTTAGCCCTATTCCAGGAGAAAAGGTGACTCAGACATGAACAGCTGTCCTCCAAAGAAGGAACCCAAGTTGTCACTGAAGACAATAAAGCTTTCTCTTCCTCTTAAGTCATACCATGAGGCTAGAAGAAAGCTTGCTGGCATTTCTTATTAAAGAAATTTAATATCTTCTAAAAGTAAGCCTATGTTTTGTTTGTTTGTTTTGGGGTGGGGAGGATGTGGTGAGGAGTGGAGTAGAGTGTTATATTGTGGTATTGGGCCCCCCAGTGCCACTGAATTAGAAAGCCCCAAAGGGGAAGGGAAAAAGAAATAGACAACGTCATAGTAAAGGGAAATTGCTAAAGCCAGCCACAGTGAGGGACGGCTCTGTGCCCAGTGCATTTCTAAGGGCAGGAATCTGGGCCACCCTCCAATGCAACTGTCAACTTCTGACTGCTTAAGACAGAGGTCACTTATACAGACTAAAGCAAAATGAAGTAGACGGATGGAACAGCAAGGCTGAGCAGTAAACTGGCTGGGGATTTCTTGGTCCATTTTTAACTTATTCTCTCTTGCTCATGACTCTGTAAAGCAGCTCTCTTTTCCTGTGCTGAGTGGCTGATGGCTGAGACACATAGTTAATGCCCAACTTATCCAAGATAAGCATGGAAATGTTACCTTAACAATGTAGGCAATATAGCTTAAGAGAATATGTGATTCTTCTTCATATCCAGTATAAATCTAAAGCAAATCCTCCACAATGCAATTTCCCACAATCTTACCTATCTCCCATGGACAAAAGCATCTAAGGGTTTTTTATGAAACAATAAATAAATAATAGTTTCATCCAGAAGTGCAGAACATGGTGATGGTTTCATTACTAAGATACCTGAAGGAAGCAGACTGTCTCTAAAAGCTGCTGTGTAAATCCTTCGGGCAGAAAGGGGAAAAATAGGCAAAGGTTGTTTATAGGAAAACTTTCTGTAGCTCTTATTCCAAGGAAGGAGCAAACATAACTGGTATACTCAACATGGTGTATATGAGAAGATTCTTAAATATTTCACCCTAAAATTATTACTATAAGGCTACCAGATTTACATTAAAGAGTCTGTTTATGGGTGAATATCTGAAGCTTAGTAAAAATTTTGAATTTTAAGCATCAACCTTATAAGATAGCTATAATCTTGTATTTTCAAATGTTTGCTAAACATTTACAGCTGGATGTCTTCATTTACCTAGTTTTCTTCACATGGATTGCTGTTTCTCTTCACCTCTAAAAAGCCTAAGTCTTATTTTTCCTTGAAGGCCCTGTTAAAATACCATTGCCTCCCTGTACAATGTGGTACACATAATAGAAAAAAGCAAGGCTTTAGAGGAAGTAGACCTGAGTTAAAATCCTGATTCCTCCACTTACTAACTATATGACTTTGGGCAAGAGATCAGCCTCTCTGAATACCAGTTTTTTCAATCTGGTTGGATTTAACTTCCAAAGCTTTCCTCTGTGTTTTCCTATATACCATCTAACTTGCCCTGAAGGGAATTTTTTTCAAAGCGGTCTTTCTTTTCCTAGACCAGTCAGTGATATACTATAGAGTATATTCTCAGGTATCTGGGGATAAAAGACAAGACCATCACACCCGTAATTGCTTCTACATGGAAAACACTCAAACATACAGGTAAAAGACTGGCTTCTGAGAAGGGGTAAAAGTATGACTGAATGGTATGTGACAGTGGTTAAAATGGTTCATCTGAGGTTGAATTATTTAATTGTAAACTAATATTTCTTTTCACCTTCAGAATTGCCTCACAGACTCCCATTTCATGCAGTAATAAGCTTCCTTCTTCATGGAATCAATGAATCTTCAACCCATCCAATTCAGCAACAACAAAAAAAGCAATTTCCCTTGATGCCTGTTAACAGCAGTACATTACAAGCCTCAGAGACTCTGCTGACTAACATTAAACAAAATAAAACCTCAAATAAGAATACTTCCTGGCCGGGTGCGGTGGCTCACACCTGTAATCCCAGCACTTTGGGAGGCCGAGGCAGGCGGATTGTTTGAGCTCAGGAGTTCGAGACCAGCCTGAGCAAGAGCGAGACTCCGTTGCTACTAAAAATAGAAAGAAATTAACTGGACAACTAAAAATATATAGAAAAAATTAGCCGGGCATGGTGGCACATGCCTGTAGTCCCAGCTGCTCGGGAGGCTGAGGCAGAAGGATTGCTTGAGCC